>JABFVB010047738.1:0-12025 GCA_018812205.1 Adelognathus sp. PSUC_FEM 10030001 | reverse complement strand
TAAACAACAAGTGACTGAAGAACAAACTATCGAGGAAGAAGGCAAGGCACCTGTCACGACAGTCCATGCTCAACCTGAAGAGGAATTCATTCCCGAGGAAACTATCGAGCCTCTACCAGTCGTAGGATTTGATAAGCCCACAGAACGTGAGGAGATCCGCGAGGAAGTCACTGTCACTCAAGAGACTACCAAATCAGGCAAGCCGAAAAAGATCACGAAAAAGAAGATCATCCGCCGCAAGGGTAATAAACAACAGGTTACTGAAGAACAAACCATCGAGGAAGAAGGCAAGGCACCTGTAACCACGGTCCATGCTCAACCTGAAGAGGAATTCATTTCCGAGGAAACTATCGAGCCTCTAGCAGTCGTAGAATTTGATAAGCCCACAGAACGTGAGGAGATCCGCGAGGAGGTCACTGTTACACAAGAAACTACCAAATCGGGCAAACCGAAAAAAATCACGAAGAAGAAGATCATCCGTCGAAAGGGCAATAAACAACAAGTGACTGAAGAACAAACCATCGAGGAAGAAGGCAAGGCACCTGTAACCACGGTCCATGCTCAGCCTGAAGAGGAATTCATTCCTGAAGAAAATATCGAACCTCTACCAGTTGTAGAACATGGTAAGCCCACGGAATGTGAGAAAATCTGCGAGGAAGTTACTGTTACCGAAGAGCCCACCAACGAAGGCAAAATGAAAAAAATTACGAAAAAGAAAGTTATTCGCCGGACAGGAAAGAAGCAACGGGTAACAGAAGAACGCATCGTGGAAGAAGAGGGAAAAGCTCCTGAAGTCACAGTTACTGATTTTCCAGAGGAAAGTGTTGACGAGTACACTGACGAAAGTCATGATATGAAGCCACGAAAGATTATTCACAAGGAAAAGCCACAGAAATCAGACGTAGTAAAATCACCTGAAGAAATTCTATTATTGGAGTCCAAACCGAAGCCTCAACGCGTCGAGATCAGAGAGGTGAAACCAACAAAACTTCAAATTAGTAAAGCAGAGCAGCAAAAACCGCAATTCGCACAGATAAAACTAAAGAAAGCTCCAATAATGAGACGAAAAGACGGTGAACGAGAAAAGTTCCCGAAGGTCTTGCTACGTAGTCGAGTCGTGTTCTTTGAATGGCCTCCTGGAATGCGCCGTCCAAAAATAATTCTTCTGAGACCTCAGTTCGTACAAAATGGGATACTTTCTCGCACGGTGGAGGAAGCTCTGAAATTGAAGAAGACCAAGCTGAAGAAATTCAAGCCTATGGATCGGCATGAACCAGATCTGGAAAAAATTGATGCCGAATTTAATGAACTGAAAAAAGTTCCTCTCGAAGAGATACCAGAAAAAATGCCATATGAACGGAAGCCCAAACCTGCTGAATCGGACCTCAAGCCACGTGACAAACTCAAAATAGGCAAAGGCAATCCACGAGAAGGTGATGAAGAATCCGAACTAGTTCGTCTCAAAAAAATCAACGACAAGCAGCCGAAAGACGTAGAGGATCTGAAACCTGGCAAAACAACTGAGAAAATTACAATAGACAAAAAGAACCCAGAGGATGCAGATGGTTTGTCTGACGATATGAAGTTCAAACCATACGACATAGAACCTTTCGAAACGAAGTTGGAAAAATCTCAACCTTCGGACGAGAGAAACGTTCCTCAAGTTCCAGAGAAACCCGATATTAAAAAAAAATCAAAGGCCACGCGAAAAAAACCAGGGTCAGAGTTAGAACGAATCCCAATCGTCCCGGGAAAACCGAGGTCGACAGAAGGGGAAGATACACTTGAACGCAAGTTCAAAATTTGTCAAGGTCCTAAGCCCGACGATGAGCTGGAAAATTCAAAACTGCAACCTTGGAAGATGCCCAGTGAGGATCGGCAGGAAGAGAGACCTCATGAAGATGCCATCGATTTTGTACCTTCGGACAAAGACTACGAGGACGTTCCAGAAACGATCGAGACAATAACAACTCAGGAAATCATCGTCGCACCGGAAAATAAGCCAAAGAGAGTGACCAAAAAGCGTATAACCAAGCGAAAAGGAACAAAGCAACAGATAACAGAATTCATGACGCTGGAGGAAGAGGGGAAATCGCCAGTTTGCTCTCTCGTTGAACATCCTGTGGAAGATATACTTTCCGACGAAGTAATTCCATCCGTATCTTCAGAACAACGCGACAATGAAGGCACAGAGCCTGAGGAAGTACGTGAGTTGGTCACTGTCAGTGAAATTATAACCGACCAAGGGAAGCCCGTAACAGTGACAAAGAAGCGGACGGTCAAGCGCAAAGGTAAAAAGCAAACCGTGGTCGAGGATGAGATAGTCGAAGAAGAAGGCCAAGCCCCTATAGTTCTGCACACTGAGACAGCCAACGAGGAAATCATTGATGAGGAAATGTATTCTCCTTCGGAAATTGTTCAGGAAGAAAAACCATTGCTCGTTGAAGAAGTTACTGAACAGGTCATGGTAACAGAGGTTACGTCGAGAGAAGGACGGCCGCAAAAGATTACGAAGAGGCGGCTAATCAAGAAGACTGGAAAACAGCAGAAAGTCACCGAGGAAGTTACTGTTGAGGAAAATGGGAAAGCCCCGCAGAGAACAGTAATTGAGCAGATACTCGAAGACCTCCCGGAACCCAAAGATCGAGAAGAACAGCCGAAGGTCCTTGAGGAAGTACGTGACGAAGTGAGAGTCACAGAATCCGTATCTCCCGAGGGGAAACATAAAAAGTTTACCAAACTGAAGAAGCTGGTAAAACGCGGTAGGGTGGAAAAGGTGACTGAGGCAATAACTGTCGAAGAAGAGGGCAAGGCTCCCGTGACGTTTATCATCGAAGAGCCTAGCGAAGGCGATGCTGACGAGGAGGAGGTCGTCGAATTCTATCCTGACGTTGAAAAACCGAAAGAAGTCGAAGTAACCGAGCAAATCACCGTGACTGAAGACGTCACTGACAAAGGCAAACCACGTACCATCATCACGAAACGTATCGTCAAAAAACGGGGTAATCAACAGAGAGTAACTGAGAAAATAACTGTGAAAGAAGAAGGGGAACAACCTGTGACGACTGTGCTGGAGGAGCCGGTTGAGGAAGTCCTGCTGAACGAGATAACCCACGTTCTACCAACTTTCGAAGGAGCCACGCCGTCCAATATTGAGGAAGTGCGTGAACAGGTGGTTGTTACCGAAAAAACAACGCACGAAGAAAAGCCAAAGAAGATAGTGAAGAAACGAGTCGTGCGAAGGAAGGGTGATAAGCAAAAGGTGACGGAAGTGACTACGATTGAAGAAAGTGGGGAAGCACCGGTCACCACTGTTGTTGAACACCCGGAAGAGAGTATCGTCTTCGAAGAAACCACTGAACCTTTCGAGGGAATCGATGACGTTGTACCGGAGGTTGTAACGTGCGACACTACAGTAATCGAGGAAATAACACCTCAACTTAAACCGAAAAGAACAACTAGGAAACGTACTGTTGTCCAAAAACCAGATAAGAAGCCACGCGTGACTGAAGAAACAACTGTGGAGGAAGAAGGTCAGGAACCTGTGACAATCGTCCGTGAAGTTCCAACCGACGAGGGCGAAGCATTTTTGCCAAAATCTGTCCAGACTACGATCAGAAAGTCTAAAAGACCTAAAAAGACTCCTCAGAAATCAGAAGCGGATCACGTGGAAAAAATTAAACCGGAAGAACTGAAGGGAAAGCCTCCGGCAATGGACGAGGGAGAGACTGTTGTTCCTGAGGTTATTGAGGAAACGAAATCGCCGCGGAAGCTGAAAAAACCTACTGATGCGACGGAGGAAATTGAAATCACTGAAGTTGAGACTTTGCCAGACCAAGAGGAGAGTCCCGAGATTGTAGACACGATTGTTACCGAAGAAATCGAAGAGACTCCAGAAAGAATACCGAAGAAGGTGACAAAAGTCAAGACTATACGTAGGAAGAAGGGTAAAAAGCCTGAAGTCACGGAAGTAGTTACTGTAGAGGTATCTGGCGAGGCGCCCGTCACAACGACGAATGTTTTTACTGACGAAGATTTGGCGGACGAAGAGTTCACGGACTTCCCAGCGCTGGAAGAACCAGCCGGGCCTACCGTAATCGAAGCGACACGGGAAGAAATTACAGTAACAACTGGAGTGACAGAAGACGGAAAACCGAGGAAGGTGACGAAGAGGCGAAGACTCGTCAAGAAACATGGACAGGGTGAAAAAGTTGTCAAAGAAGTAACTGTCGAAGAACAAGGTGAAGAACCAATCACAACCGTCATCGAAATCCCCGCGGCCGATGTTGCTGATTTGAAAAAGAAGCCCAAGAAGTCCTCGGGAAAGAAGCAAAAGCCTGAAGTCGACACGACTCCCGAGGAAGTCGAAGAAATTCAAGAAATTAAGGAAAAATTGAAACCTCAGCTAGTAAAGATCGAGAGGAAAGAACAGAAGCCAATTAAACTGAGAATGGACGCGCCACAGGTGCCTGAATTTGCTCAAATAAAGTTGAAAAAACCTTCGGTTGTGAAAAAGCCGAAGGAAACGAGCAAACGTGACAAGTTTCCGAAGATTATGTTGCGCAGTCGAATAACAGATAACGAATGGCCTCCGGCTGTACAATATCTAGTTATGTCGGAGCTCGAACCGAATCACGTGCAATGTGGCATACTATCACGAAACATGGAGGATGCACTCAAGATAAAAAAACTGAAGCACAAGACCACCAAGCCCACGAAGAAGGAGCTATTGGATTTGGAAAAGTTGGATTTGGAATTCGATGAATTAAAGAAAACTCCACTCGAGAAAGTAGAGGAGAAATCAGTCTATGTGCGGGAACCGAAACCCAAGAAGCCCGATGAAAAAGAACCTGAGAAATTGAAGATTGGTAAAGGCAAGGTGCCACCTAAACATGAGCTTGAAGATCAAAAAGTAACCCTGAAGAAGATACCAAACAAGGATAAGGAAGAACTGGAAGAAACTCAGCCAGCGCTACAGAAGAAGGAACTGAAGCCGAAATCGAAAGAGCCGAAAGACGAAAAGGAATATCCAGAACTGACACCTTTCGAGCCGTACGATGTGCCATCGAGTGAGGTTGATCTCGAGGACCTTGGAATTCCAGAATTTGCGGACAGAGAAAAACTCGAGAAAGACAAGCCTGCTAAAAAACATCCCAAGACCAAAAAGATAAAGCCAACTCCTGAAAACGAGACGATTCCTATCATTCCCGGAGTTCCTCGGCCGCAAGAACCCGAAGAAGAACCGGAACATAAGTTTACAATCCCTCAACGTGACAAGCCCGAAAAACAGCCTGAAGAAGTGAAACTCAAGCCTTGGAAGAAAGAAGACAAACCAGAAGAAAAAGACAGAGATCAGGACGATGGTTTGAAGTTCAGTCCTCATGACGTGGACGTGGTTGAAACTGTGGAGACAGTAACGACCGAAGAAATCCTCGAAGAGCCTGGCAAGAAACCGAAAAAGATTACGAAGAAAAGAACGACCACGAAACGTGGTGAAGACGAGCCTCGAGTCACCGAAGAGGTGACTCACGAAGAAGAAGGCGAACAGCCTGTGACTTCGATTACTTACGAAGAGGTTGACGAAGTCGATTTGCCTGGTCAGGAATCGGAGTCTATAGAACCAAAGATTGTCGAAAAGGTGACAGAGAGAGTAACCGTGACGACGGTAACGACAAAAGAAGGAAAACCGGCTAAAGTACACAAGAAACTTACAGTAAAAAAGCACGGTGGGAAAAAGCAGGTAACTGAAGTGGTGACCGTCGAAGAGGAAGGTAAAGAACCCGTAATAACGGTAACCAATGAAATCGAAGACACTACACCAAAATCACACGACAAACCGAAACACACAAAACCAAAACAGTCTAAAGATGTCGAGCGGGGTCCAAAAGGTGAGCCTACTTGTCAGATATACTACTTTACTTTATACTACCTTTCATACTATTATACATATAAGACCGTGGTCATCCATGACCAGATATACTCAAAATGTTGTACAATACCACAGTTAAAACTAAACCGAGACATATGTATACGATACGTCCTGGCACAACGACAATTCCAAATAAATGTTCATGGTACTAATAAGCGTCAGAAAGTTTTTCCCATTGTTGTTTTTCAATACGTTGACGGTTCATTGTAATCTTCCACTACTAATCATCTGATTTACTTGCACAGGTATCACCCAAGAAACCGTGGAAGAGGTAAGAACGATTTTTATATTTTTTCTTGTCAGTCGCAATAAGAGTTATGCTAATCCGAGCATGTATTACACACAGGATATCGTCGAAGAAATTATTGAAGAAAAACCTGAGACGGTCATCAAGAAGAAGCAGAAGCCCAAAACATCGGCGAATGATATGACTGAGGAAGTCGTTGAAGAAATCATCACCGAAACGGCCAAGGTGCAGAAGGCTAAGCCCGTCGTCGAGGAAGTTGAAACTGTCGAGATAACCGGGGTGGATGTCAAGAGAGCGCCGGAGAGAAAGGTTGTCGTCGTGGAGGAAGAGGAAATTATCGAAACTGTTGAGACCCCGACGAAGAAAACCATCAAAAAGATTCGCAAGCCGACGAAGAAGGGTGAGGTGGAGGAAATCTTTGAGGAAGTAATCAAGAAACCTGCCGAAGAGTCTATTCTCATGGAGGAACAGCAAATAATAGAAATAACTGAAACACCGACCAAGAAGATTATCAAGAAAAAGACAGCGCTTACGAGAGAAGACGGAGTACCCGAGGAAGTTATCGAAGAGATTGTCATTCACAAGCCGAAGAAGGAAAGGGCTAAACCTGTTGTTGAAAGGCTAGAGACGGTGAAGATCACGGAAGCCGACGTTAAGCAGGTTCCGGACGATGAGATCGTTGTCGAGGAGGAAGAGATCATTGAAACTGTTGAAACGCCAACAAAGCGAACTACCAAGAAACGAAGGAAATCGGTGAAGAAAGACGTGCCCGACGAGATCTTTGAAGAGGTGGAGATAAAGCCAGTTGAGGAACGTACATTCATGGAAGAACAGCAGATTGTTGAAATCACGGAAACACCGACGAAAACTATCATCAAGAAGAAAAAGGCTGTGACGGGAGAGGACGGTGTACCGGAGGAGGTCGTCGAGGAGATCGTCTTACACAAACCGAAGAAGGAAAAAGCGAAGCCTAGCGTGGAAAAACTCGACACGGCAAAGATTACGGAAATCGTGGTCGAACAAGCTCCGGAAGAAACTGTCACCGAAATAGAGGAGGAAATAATCGAAACTGTCGAAACTCCGACGAAGCTTACTATCAAGAGACGCAGGAAGTCTTTGAAGAAGGATGTTGCGGATGAGATCGTAGAAGAAGTCGTTATGAAGCCAGTAGAGGAACAAACACTCATGGAGGATCAGCAGATTATCGAAATCACGGAAACGCCGACAAAAACCGTTATTAAGAAGAAAACCGCTATTACCGGTGACGACGGTATACCGGAGGAAGTTATCGAAGAGATCGTTTTGCATAAACCTAAGAAGGAAAAGGCAAAACCACTCGTTGATGAACTGAAGACCGCTGAAATCACAATGGCTGAGGTTAGACAAGCGCCGCATCTAGTAGAAGAAGAGATAGTTGAAACAGTGGAGACTCCCACAACGATGACTATCAAGAAACGAAGAAAGTCAATGAAGAAGGACGTGCCGGAGGAAATAGTCGAAGAGGTCATTGTGAAGCCAGTAGAAGAAACGACGTTCATGGAGGAACAACAAATCGTTGAAGTCACTGATACACCGACAAAGACAGTCATTAAAAAGAAGAAAGCTGTTACTCGGGAGGATGGTGTGCCCGAGGAAGTTATCGAGGAGATCGTTATTCATAAGCCGAAGACGCAGAAGGCTAAGAAAGCTTTTGTTCCAAAAGAGGGCATCGAAGTAACTCAGGTGATTGCGGAAGTGGTTCCGGAAAAATTGGAAGTGACGTATGAACCAAAGGAAGAAGAAGCTGTACCTATCGAGGATGTGCCGGAGGAAGCGAAGGTCACGGAAGTCAAGACTAAAAAGGCTCCTAAAAAACCGAAGAAAGCCACTGTCGCGGAAGTCGAGACAGAAGAGAAGCAGGTAGAAGAAATTAAGATTGAAAAACCAAAAACCAAAAAAGCGGATAAGAGCGTACTGCCGAAGGAAAGTATCGAGACAACGGAGGTCGTTTCTGGAATTACAACGGAGGAACTTTCAGAGGAAGAGAAACCGAAGGAAGCGGAAGCCGTGCCCACAGAGGATTTGCCGGAAGAAGTTCAAGTTACTGAAGTCAAAGTTAAGAAGGCTCCCAAAAAACCGAAGGAGGCCATGGTCGATGAAGTTGAAAAGGAAGAACAGGTAGAAGAAATTAAGATTGAAAAACCGAAGAAAGAAAAGGCTGATAAGACCGTTCTGCCAAAGGAAAGTTTCGAGACAACAGAGGTAGTCACTGAAATTACAATTGGAGAACTTCCCGCGGAAGCTGTAGAAAAAGAGGAAGCTGTGCCTACTGAGGATTTCTCAGAAGAAGCTAAAATCATCGAAGTCAAGACTAAGAAGGCTCCCAAAAAACCTGAGAAGGCCACTGTCGAGGAAGTTCAAAAAGAAGAAGAACAGGTAGAAGAAATCAGGATGAAAAAACCAAAGAAAGAGAAGGCAGACAAGACCGTTCTGCCAAACGAAAGTATAGAAACAACAGAAGTAATTTCTCAAAGCACAACTGGAAAACTTCCCGCAGAAGAAAAACCCGAGGAAGCGGCAGCTGTGCCGACTGAGGATATCCCAGCGGAAGTTGGAGTCACCGAAGTCAAGACGAAAAAGGCTCCTAAGAAACCGAAAAAAGCGATGGTCGAAGAGGTTGGAAAAGAAGAGGAACAGGTAGATGAAATCGAAACTAAAAAACCGAAGAAAGAGAAGGCAGATAAAATCATTTCGCCAAACGAAAGTATCGAAACAACCGAGGTTATCGCTGAAATCACGACGGAGGACCTTCCAACTGAAGATAAACCTACGGAAGAGGAAGCTGTGCCGACTGAAGATATCCCTCAAGAAGCTACAGTTACCAAAGTCAAGAGTAAAAAGGCGCCGAAAAAACCTGAGGAGGGAACTTTTGCAGAGATTGAAAAGGAAGAGGAACAGGTAGAAGAAATCGAGGCTGAAAAACCAGAGGAAAAGAAGGCCGATAAGACCGTACTGCCGAAGGAAAGTATCGAAACAACCGAGGTTATCACTGGAGTCACGACTGAGGACCTTCCCACGGGAGAAAAACCGGAGGAAGAGGAAGCTGTGCCTACCGAGGATATCTCGGCGGAAGCTAGAGTCACCGAAGTCAAGACGAAAAGGGCACCTAAAAAACCGAAGAAGGAAACTGTAGAGGAGATTAGAAAAGACGAGGAACAGGTAGAGGAAATGAAGGTGAAGAAACCAAAGAAAGAAAAGGCAAATAAAAGCGTACTGCCAAAAGAAAGTATCGAAACAACTGAAGTGGTCTCGGAAATAACAACTGAAGAATTACCAGAAGACGAGAAGCCTGAAAAGAAGGAAGCGGTGCCACTAGAGGAAGAAGAGAAAGAAAAGGTTGAAGTAACTGAAGTACCCGTGGCCAAAGCACCGAAAAAAAAGAAGAAGGTTCCTGAGGAAGTCAAACCCGAGGAAGAGAAGCCCGTGGAGGAGGAAGTAAATGGCCATGCTCCGACGGACGGAACCGGTCCAAAGGAAGATTCAGTCGAAGAAACTCCAGAGATTGAAACGATGGAAGAAGTTACAGAGAAAAAACCATTGAAAAAGAAGAAGAAGAAGCCGGCACCGAAGAAGGCTGATTACGAGGAATGGGTGGAACCAGAGTATGAACGGCCGGTTCTAGAGCCGATGCCAGAGAAAATTCAGTGGGAACCCTCAAAAAAGAAGCAGGAAAAGAAACCTCTACCAGCCGAGCTGCAAAAGCTTGTGCCTCAGACGATCGAGAGGAAAGAATTCAAACCAACCAAGTTGACTTACATGGAACCGAAGGAGGAAGTACAGTTCGGAACTATAAAACTCAAGAAAGTCAGCATCCTGCAGAAGAAGGAAGCTCCCACAGTGAAAATACCAAAGTTCCTTCTTAAGAGCCGTATAACATTTGTCGGTGATTATCCGCCAGAAATTCTGAAACCAACAATCACTATAATGGAGGAAAATCCCGTACAGCAAGGTATTCTTTCGCGAAACACCCAAGAAGCGCTCAAGGTACTCAAAACCAAATTCAAAAAAATCAAATTGCCCGAGGTAGAACTCACCGAATTAGAGAAACTGGACAAAGAATTTGAAGAGCTCAAAAAAGTACCTCTAGAAGAAATCGAGGACAAGTCTATTTATGAACGACCAGCGAAGAAACCAGTACCGGAAGAGGAAAAACCGAAACCATTAGTGTTGGGCAGGGGCAAGGTTCCCGAGGAAAAGAAGGAAGAGCCTGAAGATATCAAACTGAAGAAGGTGCCTGAGAAGACGCCCGAGGAAATCCAGAAGCCTCAGAAAAAGCCGAAGAAAACGGAACCCACTGAAGAACCCGTGGAAAAGGAAACTACCGAGCCAAAGCCAAAGTTGGAACCGGAAGAACTTGTGCCACTCGACTTTAAGAGGCCGGAACTCGAAAAGTACGTTCCTGAAAAAGAAGAAGAGCATGAAAAACCAGCTCCCGAAATCGAACCAAAACCTTACAAGCGTCCATCGAAGAAAAAACCTGAGCAAGAAACCGAAGAAATACCATTGATCAAGGGTGTGCCAAAGCCGCTGGAGCCGGAGGAGGAGCCGGAAGTCAAATTTAAGATTCCAACATCTGAAAAACCTGAGGAAGAGCCGGAAACCATTACTCTCAAGGGTTGGAAGAAAGATAAGCCCGCGGACGAGGGAACAAAGGAGTTCCCACAAGAGGAGGCTGTAACCATACCTCGTGCACCAAAAGAACCAAGTCCCGAGGAAGTTCAGATAAAGGAGGAGCCAAAGAAAAAGAAAAAGAAGAAGCCTGTGCCGAAGAAGGATGATATTGATGAATGGGTCGAGCCTGAATATGAACGTCCAATTCTTGAGCCAATGCCAGAGAAGATAGAATGGGAACCCACGAAGAAAAGGAAGGAAAAGAAAGAACCGGTGGTGGAGAAACCTGTACCAGCGGAACCAGTCGAAGAAGAGTTCGTCGAAGAAAAACCTGTCGAAGGAGTTCCTGAGGAAGTCTTGGAGGCAGTGACAATTAAAAAACAGCCTACAAAGAAGCCCGAAGTTGAAGAAACAGCTGAGGAAGTCGTTATAACGGAACCTGTTCCCAAGGAAAAAGCAACGCAACCTGAAGCCGTCGAGGAAGCAATAATCCTCAAGCCAGTGAAAAAGCCTGTCGAAGACGAGGCAGCTGACGAGATTGTCATCAAGAAAGCTGTTCCTGTGCAAGAGATCAAAGAAGTCGAGGAAGTCACGGAGGAAGTTACAATCAAGAAGGTGCCCAAGAAAAAGAAGAAACCTGAGAAAAAGAAGGATGACATCGATGAATGGGTCGAGCCGGAATATGAACGTCCAGTTCTCGAGCCAATGCCAGAAAAGATTGAATGGGAGCCCACGAAGAAAAGGAAGGAACAGAAACAACCAGTTGTTGAAAAACCTGGGCCAGAGAAACCAATCACAGATGAGCGTGTGAAAGAGGAAACAGTCGAAGAAACATCTGTGGAAGAAGTGCCTGAGGATGTGCCGGAAGCAGTAACGATCGCGAAACGACCAAAGAAGAAGCCTGAAGTCGAGGAAACAGCTGAGGAAGTCGTGATAACGAAACCGGTTCCAAAAGAAGAAGAAAAGACACCCGAAGACGTTTCGGAAGCAATAGTCCTCACAAAGCCAGCCAAAAAGCCGATCGAAGAGGATGCCGGTGACGAGATCGTCATTAAGAAACCCGTTCCTGTGGAAGAGGTTAAGGAAATAGAGGAAATATCGGAAGAAGTGAAGATCAAGAAAGTCCCTAAGAAAAAGAAGAAACCCGAAAAGAAGAAGGATGATTTCGAGGAGTGGGTGGAGCCTGAATATGAAAGACC
>JABFVB010046627.1:0-12045 GCA_018812205.1 Adelognathus sp. PSUC_FEM 10030001 | reverse complement strand
TTGTTTTCGTTAATTTGTCAATAAAATTTTTGAGTTATTATCATGCAAAATGAATCTTCCGAGCACCTCTTATATGCTTGATTTTTTCCAGATTTTTAATCCATCGAAAAGTGTTCGAAATTCTATCTGAATCCTCACAATTGAGGGGTTGAGCACCGTTGCGTCTATGGACTACCTTAAATTGTACGACTGTTCCATCACGATTCATCCTAGGAAGATAGGAATAAAGGCACAATGGCGACTTTGTTAATATTCGTTCGACTTGTTACATTTTCTAGATGCCAAGTTCAGCCCAATTATGGAGCAAAACTGTTTTCAGAATCAGTGATTCTTTCCAGAATATGTTAAATAAAATATAATTGTCCGTTGAAGAGTACTTTTCATGGATCTTATCGCACAACGATAAGAAATATGAATGGACACTCATACACTACATAAGAATGCTATAATAACATACGAGATCCGCGGTCGAGAGCGTATTGCTCATCATATTCAAACAGCGTGTCTCATTACCGCTCGTAGTCAACCTTTCTGGTTTTTCATTGAAATATCTGCCGAAGAAAAACTGTTGCATGTCTGATCAACGTTCGTGGCTCAACTGTCTATTGGAAACAATGTGCGTTGCGCACATAAATACACAGGATTCGCAGTCTGTTAAGTAGAAATACACAAACTTATTCCACGAAACCCCGTGTATACGGGAATGAATATTGAAGCGCATTCAAAGATTTGCGAGTAAGAACGAGCACGCTAAATTACCATGGTTCAGCGATATCGCAACGGAGCAGAGATCCTAAGTAGATGCTCGGGTATAGCTCACGTGTGTGAAACGAATGGCACGTAAGAACGATCGAGGGGATTTCTTTTATATTTCGCCGAAGTCCAGAGGGTATAGGAAAACACGAAGGATCTAACACTGGCGTCTTTGAAGATGGAACACATTGCGCACGAATACTTACGTTATATCATGGTCGATGAGAAATGCTGATTCATATTTAATGAGTTTGACGGAAGAGTCACATGTGCAAAAAAAACTTGTAATACTGATGATGAATGGCGAATCCATTTACTGTCTTCAAACATTGGGATGACTTCCTCAACAGGTTCGCTGTTGACGCAAAGAAAATCTGCTAAAAATCGTCAAGCCTCTCAGAAGTTACACTGTTAAGATACAATTTTATTGATCTTTGAGATACACAAAAAATATACTTTTTGTCCCCAAAGGGCTGTCGTAGGATTAATTCCCACAAAAGACTTTGAGGGGGCTGAGTCACCTAAAATCGAAAAAAAATATTTCTTTCAATTTCTTCGAGGGCATCAAAGAATTCCTCATGTAACCCGTAATTAACCGAGTCCATTCAACCGGCATCTGATTTGGAATTGGATTGGTAATTTCACAAAAAAATATCGAAGTTCAAGGTGACTGACTTAATAGTCAAAAAGCAAGTGTGTAGAGCGTTTATTACATCATTTTGAAGTGTATGAAGTGGTCAATGACTCTATCGGCGACGCTGATCCGGGAGGAGGCGTGAGCTCGGGATTCTCGCCGACTGAGCCGGCCGCAGGTGTTTGCGAAGCGTGGAGCAGAGATCGTTTCCGCGAGTAACTGCATCGAGCTCGCGATCGTTGCAATTCGTATCTACCTCGATTTTGCAAATTTACTCGTCTCTCTTTCACATTGGCACTGAAGTTTCCAGGAAGCGGAAGTGCAATTTGGCCCGTCTGATCGAAACATTTTGTCTTTTGCGTGGGTGTCTTAAGGACTCTCTTCTTCGCAGAAGGGGCGCAAGGGAAGAGAAACGAGAATGTTCCTCGCTGTAACAGAACATTGGGAAGAGCGGCGCATCGCTGCGAATAATGCATTCAACGATTGATCACTCACATGTACATTATGTATGCGTTGTATGCACAGTGGACTCGCATATACACACGTCGAGAGGGAACTCGGTTAATTCGTGGCGTGGCAATAACTCGCTGTCTCTGAGCTTCACGCGCTTCTCTCATCTATCAGCAATAATGTACCTGTGCTGTATCCTCGCCCCATCGTTTCAGAGTTAATATTCCCCGTTGTGCCTGGCGATGTCGGCAACGGGTACGGACTTTTCGTTATACCGAATGTACGGGTTCAGTCGTTTTCACAGAGATACTGCATCACATGGATGGAATTAGAAGCCTCACATTCTCATGACGTGAATCACATACACGACCTGTTATCATGAAAGAAGAACTGCAATGTCCCGAAAAAAACTCATAGATAAAAATAAGAAAACACCGTTGAAGGAAATGTTGATCATTTGTCAACCTTCGCCATCAACTTTCTCAGTTAACCCCAGTCCAGTGTCTGTATTCATGTTATGAGCGAAATCGAATCTCTCGAGAACGATTATGCCTTCCGCAGCTTTCATTTTGCCTCTGATGCACGGCATTTCGTTCTTGACGAAGCGTTTCCACTCGTCGTCCATTTCGCTACATCATTTCGCGTAGCCTCGCGAATTGAACGTCTCTATAGGTAGTGTTTTTGTTTATTCTCTTTTTGTTCTATCCTACGTAATATCGTGTCCGCGCTATGAGACTCGTCGGCTCGCTGCAGTGCTCGCCGTCGAATTCGAGATAGAAATCCCGGCCCGACGGTCAGCTTCATTGTTCCGAACATGGTTTACAAACCGCAAGATAGTCGGATATACCGCCGGCTTGCACGCGCTCGGTTCTCCCCTTTTCCGCGCTATGACCATTACGGCGAAACCGCAAGCGCATTCTTCCTATGCGGTGAACCCCATTTCGCTAGCATCAGCATCAGGAGCTATGCAGCTACCAGCAACGGCGCAATGGTACACGTTCACCGGTGGCCTCGTGCCGTTCCGCACGGAGATTCGTCGACTATCTGTATGTGCACAGCGAGGATTTGGCGCAGCTTATTGGCTCAACGAAATCACTGACGGTTTCCGCATGCACAAATTCAGATTCACAGATGATGAAACGAAGCGTTCGTACCTCTTTTCGACCCCTCGAGTCAAGATTTTCATGGGTACCGATTTTATCATAGGAAAAAGAATGTCTAGGTACAACTCATACAACGATTCATTTCAATCTTTACCGTTTACTAACAGGGTTGAGATGGGTTGAATTGATTTTATCACATTCCAAAAAAATTCTCTAACAAGTGCACTCAAGGGGCTTCCTCGATCGTTCGATAAACGATACTCATTGCTAATTCCACATCACCGATGGGATGGATCCATATTATCGATTCACATCATGCAACTGAATTTGTTGGAATCGAATGAAATGTATTCCAATCGAATTTGACTTATGTCCAGATGTGGATCGTCGTGTCCCTCAGCCGAAAGAGTGTGATATTTCTACACGCCTTACGTGTATGAAACCGTGTAAACAGCACAGAAACTCGGTGCAAGTCGCGAGTCCGATGTTTTCTGCTAGATCACAAGCGACCCGCTGGCTTGGTGGAACAGCAGTGGGAGTCGGGTTTCATCGGGGGATTGTGCTCTCGGTTCTGTGAAGCTATAGCCCGAAGCTCCGCACTTTGTCCGAAGCAACACCGTGCTTTTGTAATCGTACAAATGTTACCGAAGATGGACAGAGAGGGGCAGAGAGAAAATGACCGCAGTGAAGCCAAAGAGGGAGAGAAGGAGAGAGTGCGGCATGAGCTCGTTCTGTATCGATGCGCGGGGGTCAAATCGCGATCAAGGGCTTAACGGTGATCCCCGAAGGCCGAAGTGAGATCCGTCGTGTACGTGACTGATTCCCCCGATGCGATTCATTCTTCTCTTCTTCAGCGCGCTGCGCAACAACAGAGAGCTGATATCTTCTAAGTCCATACGGTCTCGGTTCAGCCGCAACAGAGCGATTTAGACGGTGCAACGATGATTCTATGGTACATACAAACCACGTCGGATATCGTTCGATTCGCCTTGATTACACGCTCGCGAATGTTACGCCTCTATATTCCACGCGGGTTTTCGCATGTTTTTCTTCTTTCATCATAGTCAGCGACCGCGGACGTGAAGGCGAGCGCGGATATTCCAGCAATCGAATTGCCTCCTCTCCCTCTGGTCGTCGTTGGCCACAATAATTTCATTCGCTCAAATCATTGTTATTTCGCAACAACGCTCATAAACTTGGTAACGCAATACAGTTCTCCTTACGGGATTGCGTGCGGAATGGTATCGGTTCAAGGGATAAAAGTGACGCAATGGAATCATAACATTTCACAACTATTCATTGAGGAATCGAGAAAATGCACTCAATTTCATAGATGATTCCATAACTTCGAAAAGTCATCAAACAGAATCTTTCGTACCGGATTTTTGTATGAAAACGATCAATCCTCGTGAAATTCGTGGTCGAAATTCAGAAATAAGTGCGATATCAAATGTTCGATAGAGCAGCTCGGACTTGACAATTTCCCTGACGTTTTCGTTCTACAACGACTGATTCTTCGATGGGATTCAGTGGAAGTCTCACGGTGTCTCGGATTAATCGTGATTCAGACACCCGGCGGTGTTAATGAAAATTGAGCGCGTAGCCGAGGACGTTGCAGGAGGTAGCCGGAAGTTTCACGCGAGACGAAATTAACGGCACCGCGCTAGAGTTACAGCCGAGCTCACGAGAGGTGTGAGGTACAGAAGTGAGGCCTCCGTATGCGATAAGTACGGTAGTGCAGGGCGGTAACCGTGAGCTCGGAGCCTCGGCGCTCTCATAATTCTTATATATACATATAACGCGAGCGAGTAACGGGGCGATCTGTGCGTTCTCCCTCTCTGTCTCTCTTACCGTGCGCCAGCGGCAATTAGCTCAGAAACGCTGCGCAGGAAATACACGGACGAACGGAGGTATTCGCGAGAGGGTAATGAGCGCCGGCAGTGCCACGCTTGAGAGATGCATCCAATTTACCATTCGGTGGGTAGTGGGAGAAAGACGAACAGAGCAAAACGGAGCTTGGAACGGAGAGATCGTCGGAGATATACACGCAGGCACGTACATACATGCATATAGCAGAGCAGACGTAGAAACCAGAGCAAGTAGTGAACAGGCAAGAGAGCTTACACCCTCGGCAGGGACACCGTTACCGAACGCTCTGTTCAGCGCCATCTCCCGACACGACACAGGACGACCTATACTCCCTGGCATCTCTTCCATTCCTTCGGCCCTTCGTGTCCTCCCTCTGTCTCCGTGCTCGGGTACTTCGACGACGATCCGCACCCACGAGCCACCCGAGTTCGTTGAATATGCCCGCTTAACGTGGCTCATTGCATGTTACGTAAACGCAGTAGATGCTTCGTGTCACGTATAACCGTGAACGTGTGTGTAGACAGCCGGCATGAGCAGCAGCAGTACGAGGAATCGGCGTGTGAAGTACTGGGAGCCCTCGGGATACACCATAAACACACGAGATGCAAAGTGCGAATGGCTGAGTGCAGCGGTTGTCGAGCTGCTAACAGTAATCCGGCTTTGCCATTCTACCACGTCCGTTCGTTCCCTCTTTCGCGTATGCGCGCAACACCCGCGTACGTATCCTGAGCATGTATTTCGGCTGTGCACATACGACGCCAGTTGGATGCAAGGACCGTTTTCGGTGAAATCGACCGGCTGACCCGCGGGATCTCTCCTATCGACTGTCGACAGCCAATCGGTTGCGTCGAGGGATCTCAACACGAATACGTGGGCCGCGTCTACTACAAGAGAACTACGCTCGTGTACGTTGTGTCTGATGATTGGGAATTTGTCGTTCGTACCAGCTTCTACCGAACGATCGAATTCAGCGAGATACGGAAAGAGAGGGAAGGACCCTGCTGGTGTAACCAGTGTGGATACGCGTATTTCTGCAAACAGCGCTACAGCGGACGAGATACCGGCGAGTATCCGGACGATTTGTCCGGAAGGCTTTCTGGACTCGTGCCAGGAAAGTAAAATCGTTCAGGCTAACGCTGTCACGGATCTCTTGTTTACCTGCAAATACACTTTCCGTCATTCCACCCCCTCCTATTTGGCCAGGTTGGGTATGCGAGCGTCTGGTTATTTGTCTAATAACGATGACGAGACTCGTGACCGTTTCTATCAAGTAAATCGTTGAATATCTTCATCACCAGCGTTAACGGTTATGCAACGATGTACTATTTATGAGTCGCGTACGGGGTCGCAACGTTGTTGCCACGATGAGGAGCCGCGCTCCTTATTATACGTTCAATCGATTATTCATCGCCGCATCGGGTTGCTCATTCGCGATTGAGCCCTCGCGATGTAGATTGTGAATGAGGAGGAGAGAGACAGCAGATGCTGGAAAGGTTGGCATGGGAGGTAATCAATTCCGCGGAGAAGAATAATTTCAACGGCTCGCTCTTGCCTCGATCTCGTACAGTCGTCGTTGTAGTCATTGAGTTCGTTCGTGGAATATCCGATACGACGTGCTGCCGACGTCCGCGTCCTCCTTCTCAGTCTTCTTCTCCTTTTCATGTTGTCGCCTCTTCTCGTGTTCTTACCCCGCCGCTGTCGATCCGAACGCTGCTCATTCGTTTTTTGCCTTCGTCTTCCCGACCCTCCTTCAACACTACTTGTAGTGTATTACAGCGACGACCCTTTGGTTACGAGATTGGCATACTGAAACATGAACTCGTAGCAGAGTGAACCACTGACGTGTCCCGAAATTCGACTTCGAGTCATGAGGATAGGGAAAGGGTGACGGGAGACTGGACGAGACGAAGTTCCGAGCTCAAGGTGACCCTTTTTGTCGACATCTGGTGGAAATGGATTGGAGTGTGGCGGGACATAGTCTTAAAATAGTGTTTGGATGATTTTCATTGAATTCGGCATTATAGATGCCATCCAATATATTAACAGGTTACGCTTTTCCGTTCAAGCGCGGGCTCAATAACACGGTTTTCTGGGTAATCAGAAGACCAGACAACTTCTGAGGAGGAGTTCCCTATCTAACACGCGATGAGCGCCTCGAAGGATCATTTCATGACTGGCATATTATTGGGATTTATCGAATATGGTTGACATTCTCGTTGGACAACAAGTCCAACAACACGGACTCCTGTATAATCGTAACACCGATGATCATGCAAGCACAAAATTCACGTCTTCATCATAGAATAGTCAAGATCACTTGGAAACCTGGCGTCAGCGTGACTTCTGGACGTACCCCTAGGCCCTATTCATTATTGTCGAGCCAGCTCCATTAATTAAGGTGGATGTAGGAAAAAAATGTATTGCCTGGATAATCGCAAGGCCGACGAGTCCTCGTCCGCGTTGATACCCCCGTGAGACGCTAAGCTGTGTTACTATTCAATCCGAACTCATTTATTCCATTCTGTTTCTCGTTTCTGTGTGTCACGCGTCTCTTCGCCGACCGACATTGGATCTCACCGCCGTCGATACCTCGGTACACATATACACGACAGCCAAGTAGGTTACAGTCGTATAGAATCTGGATGAGAATGTTTGAAAAAAAAAATCAAAGTCCGAGAATCGCTTCGTTCGATCGTGGAAGTCGCGGCAGCACGACGCCGCGTAAGGGACGAAGCAGAAGAAGAGGAACGTTAATACGAAACGATCGAAGAGAGAGAACGAGCGGACTCTCACCGGTTGCCAGCGAGCGTTCGCGTGGACCGATTCGAGGCGACAGCCTCTCATTGTTTACCACGGCAACTGCATCCCACCGATCCTTCCCGGCTTCTTTAATTTTCTCTTTCTCGGTCTTCGACAAACGCAATCGTTGAAAACATTTGCCGTACAATCCCGCCGCTGGAATTTTCTTCCATCCAAGGTTGCGTGTGACTTTCTTCGACGTTTTTAGCCGTCGTAACTCCGCTCACTACGGTGCTGATTATCTTATCCAAATTCTCGCACACTGGGAGTCTCGACAGACTCGAGCTCACAGCATCGTGCATCGACCCGCATGTCTATGAGTAACGAGAATTAATATCGTTCGTGTCCGAGATAGCTGTGAGCGCGTTAGCGTTCGCAACACAGCCTCTGTGCCAATCCCCGAGACGTCGACGAAGGGTGAGATAAATACACCGTCGAAGTGAGAACCAAAGATGGATCGTCGTTGGAACGCGAGTCGAGTCGAGAAACGGAAAGCGTTGCTCCCCGCAGTAACGACACCCGAGAAAATTAGTAATGAAACGTACCGGACATAATGGTGAACGCGCAGCAAAGGGACGGTATAGCATGCCAATGGCGGGACCGATGTTGCGCGCAGCGAGAACGTCGGAGAGGAGGAGGGCGGATATAAGGATAGTACAGTGAGAAGCCACCGAAGCGATTTATCACCAACGGGGCGATGTGATCGGGCTAGCCTCTAGCGCTGAACGTTAATAACGCTGCGCGGATCACGTGAGAGGGAGAGCGAGTCCTTTCGATCCTTGTACTTTCCTGAGCTTCTCCACCGACGTCTTCCTTTTCTTATTAGCCTTCCAGTTTCGCGTCCTCGTTCCTCTTCTCGGGTCTCTCGAGCACGCCCGTTTCTCTGCATCTCACTGTGTGGCTCCTTTGGCTGTGCAGCCTCTGTGCGCGCTCATCTAGCGAAGGTGTATCGGCTGCAGCGACATCTCTTCGCCTGTTCTGGCTTCGTCCTCTTATTCGCCGTTGCATACCTAATAAAGCGAACGAGCTCGGTGCTACCGTGCCTAGGCGCCCTACCCCGTTTATCTTTCTTTTTCCATTCTTTTTTCGTCGTTTCTTTCAATCAACCTTGCGACATGCTTCCGAGCTTGAGAAAGACGATGGTTGAAAGTGAGGCAGATGGGGCACGCGGCCTTTCCAAAGAAGACGGCAAGGTCGATTCTCTCACAGCGTGCGGTAACGAGACTCGACATACGTCTAATGCGAAAGGAATCGAAGGAGCGTGCGAAAGCCGCGATCCAATTCAGTTGGTATATTTTCATGCACGCAACGATAATTCAGATCAATGATATTTTTTTCTCAAATATCAGAACATGCGAACACACATTTTGCTCATCGATTTCGGATCAGCGAAAGTCAGCAATCGCGGGAGTCAACCTAACTTTTGTCACTTTCCAAAAAAATGTTCCATTCGTGAGGGGGGGGAAAAAAAACTGTGGATCAAAGGCTGCAAACATCGATGCTCCGACAGTATTTTTTTTATCGTGACCTATTATTTCTTCCAACGAGAGCATGGCGTCGAGAGCGGAACAGTCAAAGAGAATAAACGAAAACGAGCGAAAAAAACGTGTCGAGCAATAGAGCCGTAGCGCGGTGGTAATTCCAACCGGTGACGATACGCGGTTCATCCAGCTGCAAACGAACGAGGCGTCGAGACGGAAGCCCGACGGAACGTTCTCAGCCTCGGTGAAAATTAAACGACGGAAATATGCGACGAATTTAGCGTTCATTCATTTATTTTAATCCTTTTTTTTCTAATTTCTACCACAGCTTGCAGTGGTATTATCGCGGAGAATATAGAATTAACCCACACACACCCGAACGAGGCGTTTGTGGAAGAGACCGCGCGAGAGAGAATTAGAGTGAGAACAAGTCGGAAAAATAAACGAACCGCTGTTTCGCGAATTGAGAGAAAACGTACACCGAGTGACGGCGAACAAACAGCCGACGAGCGAGCGTTGACACACGAATGGTGAATCAGTCGTTCTCGTTACTCGGTTTTTTCTCGCATTGGGCAGTCGGAACGCGAATGGTATGAAACACCGGACATTCATCTCCACTGTCGTTCGATCCTCGTCCGTGCTGCAACGATGATATCACACTCATTCTCCGCACACAAACCCCTCGCGGTTCATGTGCGCCTTTCACATAATTCATGCCATCTTGCTTTCGCACACATTTCCGCTATCTTCGTAGCGAACAAGAGCCGCCGTATTTTGTAACGTATGAAATGACACACTATGCCGGTTCTCGAAATGCAAATAGAGAGAAAGGTCAATCTCCTTCTTCGTTCGTACGAGTACGAGCAGTTTGACCAGCGCGTTGGTCGTGGTCAAACACCTCGCTGCCTCGTTAACTCGGCCGGCAAATTTGTTTGCCTTCGACGGTTATAGTTTCATCGTTGCGACGGTACTACACTTGCTGCCCGCGTTGGTTCAAACTATGCGAGAACACGAAACTACCTCGCGTGACGTAATAGACCGAGCAGCGTTTCCCCGGACAACTTCATGCACACACTATCGATGAAGGAGTTTGCATTGCATAGTATTGTAAAGTAAGGTGTACAGTGGTAACACGTTATTAGACGATGGTTAGTGTACATCTTTCGTCGATGTTGACTCCTTATCTTCCACTCCCACGAAGGCTTCGGTGTATCCCGACTCCTGTACGAGCTTGGAGTGAAAATTGAAGAACGAGCGAACGAGGAACAGAGAGCGGACCGAGCAAGTGCCGTATGTTTATAGACAGTCGGACAATGTAGTTCCTCGATCCGCAGAGACGTTGTCGTAAGGCACCGTAGGAGACTAACCCGAGCTTGTGCAGGCAGATCTCCCCCCGGTACTTCGCTCTCTGCCAAGACCATTTATCTGCAGCATCGATATAGTTCGCCCTCAAGGTGCACGAGAGCCGTGAATCTTGCGCTCTCTCTCGTATAGATTCTCTCACAGTTTACCATGTGGAAAACAAGTGAGAGTCCGGCTGGACTGTCCGGTTCGCTCGCGCTCCCTCTCACTCTTCATGGTCCAACTTGAACAGCCTCGTGTGGCCGCATAGATAGCGCACGGGGATCCTGGCAAACAGCCGCTCGTTGCAGGATTCACCGGCCACCGGCCTGTGCGCTAGCGATGCATACCAGTGGATACGGAGAATAGAGCGCCGACCGGACCAGATCGCTGTGCAACAACGGCTGGTGAACAAGCCATAGAACCAAATGCTCTATGTATAACAATCCTCCACCGATTGCCGTGTTTCGCTATGCTCGCCCCGCACTGCCGGGTTCGACGCTCGACGTACCCGACGTGGTAGGGCGTATATACATTGCGGGATATATTATTCCACGCTTCTGCGGCACAACGGCTCACCAATATGAAGATCGTACCACGTATCTCCTCGATCCTTTTATGACTCGTTTTTGTGCTGAACACCGTAGTGAACGAGTCACGAGATGCTTCATCCGTTTAAACATATTCGTAATGGAAAAATTTCCTTTCGTTCAATTGTTTCGACAGTTTTCAGTGGTCGGGGAGGAGTCGGAATCGCATGTTTATCAACGGTACCGGGCATTTTGGCTTTTCAACAGTTTGAACCGTTGAAAACGCATGCGAGATGAGTCGGCAATGTTCTTTCGTTTCGCTGATAACAATATTCGTCGACCGAGACCGCCAGAGATATGAACAATGAAGTGAGCTCGGGACAAAGTTGCAGTCGTTGGTTGCGAAGCCGGATGCGAAATTGTGAAGGCAATTGATGCACTTTCGTTCGTCAGAGAATGAGCTGAAATGCGAAACGCGAACGAATGGACGAACTGCGGTAGCGAAGAGAGGAAACGAACCGCGAGCGAACGAACCATGAGATCCGAATCCGGCTTTGGAAGCTGGAGAATCCACTATCGAGTTTCCAGTCTCGCCCTCCCTCTCTCTCTCTCTCGTTTGGCTCTCTCAACGAGTTGGCAAACTGTTTCCCAGCGCAACCCATGGCGGCGTAATGCCCCCAGTGACCAGCCCACTCCGACGATGACCTCGCTTCACTCCACCCGTTTCACGTTCAGCGAAATTTACCTCGCACAGAGATTCTCTTCAGGGGGAAAAAAACAAGGAGATTTCGACCACCACATTTTCGCAGCCTTTCGTAACTTTTACGATCGTTCGAGTCCCGCCCGACCTCGCTGATGAGCAAACAACTTGGCAATTCTCATCGCATCGCTCCACGGCAGTGGTGATGCTTCTGCAGTGTTGCTGAGATTAATAATTCAGGCGGTAAAAAACTCGTTTCAACTGCACTAAGCTGTCGAGACGAACAAAAGTTGCTCGGTTGTGCCACGTTGGAATTTCCATCCATCCATACGGGTGTAGCCAGCCATTGGGAGAACCAATGGCTGGCTAGGCCCGTATTACATTT
>JABFVB010045516.1:0-12049 GCA_018812205.1 Adelognathus sp. PSUC_FEM 10030001 | reverse complement strand
ATATGCGCGAAGACAAATTTGAACATACATTCGAAGACAGCTTTTGAAGGCTTTATTTAGTCTTTAATGTTGTGTTCGAATGTATGTTTGACTATGTATTTCATTCTCTGAATGAAATACGCGTCAAGACAAAATTGAACATACATTTGAAGACAGCTTTGGAAATCTTCATGTCTGTGTTCAGTCTTTAATGTTGTGTTCGAATGTATGTTCAACTATGTCTTTCATGCTTAGAACAAAATATGCGCGAAGACAAATTTGAACATACATTCGAAGACATATTTTGAACGATTATTCAGCCTTCAATGTTGTGTTCGAATGTATGTTCGACTATGTCCTTCGTGCTCTGAACGAAATACGCGTCAAGACAAAATTGAACATAGGTTCGAAGACAGCTTTGCCAATCTTCATGTCTGGGTTCAATATGATCTTTGAACGTGAACATGTTTTAATTGATGCCTTGAACAAAATACGTGTGTTATATTATGTTCATTAAATGAGTTAAAGGGACGATTCCATTGAAATGAAAATATATTATGTTACGTTAATAAAATATAACCGAAGTATATTAAGCATAGACTGTATTCACAAAAGTGAGCCGAATTGTGTTTACATCTAATTATCTTGACTGAGGTAAATATAATCGATAAAAATTGTAGAATGGAAATATTGCTTTGTGAAAATTTATCGCATCGACTTGCCAATTGTGTAAATTTATTATGTGTAGTGTGAGAGTATACCTGGTGATGGAAATTGGCTCTCACGGCGTTAAGCGCCGATACGGGGTAACTCAGGATGAGAAGGGGGGAACGCAAAAAAATAAAAGGATGTATGTGCAGTAAAGAAAAATAGTTGTTTTAATGCCAACAGAAAATTGGGGGAATATCGGGGTTTATACAACAAATAATAATTCGAGATTCTATATAATAATAATGAAGCTACTTGGGGAAAATAAAAAGGGAGAAGGGGGGATGTGACAACAAAAAAATACGAGGCGGATAAGAATCCGGACTACACCAAAAAAAGGTGTAGCGAAAATATAACTTACAAAAAAAATAACAAAATAAAGAAAAATAATACCAAAGAATTACTAAAAAAAATAATCGCACTTATCGAGAGGCCAAAAGAGGGGGAAAGCACGTCGGGTAAAGTAATACAAAAAAAATGAGGAAAACAAAAGAAAATACTAACTCGAAATTGGGCGCCAGCTACTGTTCGGCGTAGCCCCGTTTAGTGAGGTGATTTGAAGAATCGACTTCACAAAAAAAAAACAGAATTTATTGGGTGATTCTAACAGCCACGACTAGCATAGGGATAGGGGATGAGGATTCAGGGTCAGATGGGCGTAACTGCCTACGGGACGGCTCTTTAGACTATGACCCCGGTACGGGGGGGTCGCGCGGGGGAAGGGAGAGAAGAAAAGAACGGGAAAGTGTATGTCGTCGCGACACTCGCGACGTAAAAAAAAAAAAGGAAAATATAATACCGCAAAGAAAAGAAAAACTTTCACCGGAAAATATCGTGAAATTAATGCACAAAAAAAATCACTGCTGGAGCACGTGGTAATGCACAAAAAAAAGAAAATAGAAAAATGAAAAAAATTGGGAATAAATACACGTCGCACTGTCGGTGAAGAAAATTCGCTAAACGCGGTGACTCGGGAGAAATAATTCCACTGGCGACACCGAAAATAAATATAATCCTCGCCACCGGAGGATGATGAGGAATTTTCGTCGCACAGGAAATTTTAGGGGAGGGAGAGAAATGAAAAAAAAATAGTCGGAAAGACCGAAATTTCGCCAAAGAAAATAATACAAAAAAAAAATAATACAAAAAAAAAATAGATACTCGGTCAGGGAGGATGGGGAAGTAATTTCACTCGCGAAATTACAAATAACGACTACGCGCAAAATTCCGCTCACCACGCGGCACCTGTTTCGCTGCTAACGAGGTCGACACTATGGCCGAGCACAGAGCACGTGGAGAAAAATTCTTTCGCGAGAGTCCGAATCGCACGAATTGGCGATTTTGTGTTAGCAAATTCACTATCGGGGAGCACAAGGGGGATGAAATAAATGGGGGGATGCCACTCACGCAAAAAAAATGACGCGAAAACTTCTACGAAGTTGGAAAATCCACAAGGATTAAAACGCGAAAATTAGAGCGAGAAAAAGAAAAACTAGGTCGCAAGCGTCTATACGGGACGACTCTCGGCTCGAAGCTGTCGCGAATTCTTTTCTCTTCTTCTTCTTCGCTGTCGTCGATCATCCTCGTCGATATTCGTCAATATTCGGGGCTGGCGAGTAAGAGAGATCGAGCGCGGCGGCTTTGGCGGCACGAGAGAGAGGGATGCATGTCCGAGGCGGTAGGTATTGCGTGTGGCGATCTGGCGTGTGTGTGCGGCGAGCGAACAGCGGCGAGGTACGTGGCGAGCGTGTGTGGGTCTTGGCGACAAGCGAGCGAGGCAGCGTGGTCAGGCGAGAGCGTCATCCCTGCTCCCGCACCTCCCGCAGCCTTCACGCCTTCTCTCTCCACTCGTGAGGATCGTCGCTGTGCTGGCTTCGTACGGGTGTCGAGTGTGTCGTACGGCCGAGAGTACGCCAATCTAATGGGGGAGGGGGCAATAGGGAGGGTAATATTTTCGGAGCTGTGCTCGGCTAGGCGCAAGGTAGCGACGGTGAGTATCGTACTTCCAATGTTCGCGAGGTGGTGGTGAACGGGGCCTCGAGCCGAGACGGCGGGCGAGCCTGTGGCGAATTTATCGTCACAATATATATTCATATTGTTTTTATTTTATAACTTGTTTTATGAAAAGGAAGAAAAATAAGCGAGGATTATTATCGATAATAGCGTGCTAATAACTAGAGTCTTTGGTAAGCACACACACACACTTTTTCCTAAATTAAAACCCAAACGAATAAAGCAAAATAGTCTGTTCATCGCGGCACATCGCAACACGTTGAAGAAAAATTCCCAATCTGGGGAATGTGTCTTCATTCTTCTCTTTGGTTGCTCGCTGTCCATGGCGACATCAAGTACTGACGCCGGAGATTCAATGCTAATGTCTCTAGCATTTGAACCTCAAGGGCGTATTGATCCGGGCCCATCAGTTCGAGCGTAACGATTGTTGGTCCGTACAGGCTCCAGGTAACTGTGTATATGCTCCCGTCGCTTCTTGTCTCAGCGACAATATAATATCCCCATCTTTCCAATAGTTTTCCCCAAGCATTTTTGCATTGCCCGACTTCATACGAGCTGCCTGGGTTGACGAAAGATAACTTCTCGATGAAGTCTTCGATCAGGTCGAAGGGAACGTTCGGTCCATCCGCCACTCGATCTCCTCTAGGGCGTCCAATAATCTCCGCGTGCACCAACGGGTCCTCCTCTGGTGGTGCGTCGGCGGCCGGATTTCCTCCAAGTCTTGGATCCACGCGACCTGCCTCTCGTATTACGACTACAGGCGCTGCCTGTACGTCGACTGCCCTCTCGCCCGCTATCGGCTCCTCCTCCGGTTCATTCTCCATCACTTCATCCACCAATTGAGCCAATTCGTCGATAATATCATCTATTTCGTCTATGGGGGGTTCAATGACTTCCTCCCGAACTGCTGGGTTCTCGGCTGGTGGCGCGACCGCGTCCTGATGTTCACCGAGTATCGGGTCCTCACGAGCAGCTTCCTGTTCTATAAACACAGGTGCGGCTTGTCCGTTGACATCCATGTGGTTATCTTCCGGTTCGTTTTGAAGCTCGAGCACTTCCTCGATTCCACGTCCGATTTCCTCTACCTCGCCGTCTTCGCTCTCGGTATCGCTCCCGTGGTCCCCAATGGGAGGATAATCGTCGTTTAGTCCGTTATCATCACGGAACTGCTGGATTGCTCTCAGCCTGTCGAGCATTGCGGCCGAGGACATTTGTTTTGCTTCCTCGATTGAGCGTCCATATCCTTCCACTTGGACTACTCCAATGGTGATGCGAAACCCATATCGGCCAGGGTTCACCAAGACCTCCCATTCGGGTACTCTGCCCAGGAATGCCATGAACTCCATGAGTGCGTCGTAGGCGGTTTGTTCGACTCCAGCCATGGTTTTTAAATCTGCGGGGTTTGTTTATGGCTTGTTAGAAGAAAGATTCTTTGTTTTACTGGGATTGACCTGGTTGAGGATCGATGTGCGATATCCTTAACCGGTCGGCGTGCACTACTTGCGTTTTGTTCTTTTTTATCTTTATGCGGACGTTATGGTCCCCCATCACCTCTACTATTTCATGCGGCCCAGAAAAATGATCCTCCAGTTTTTTCGGCTTTGGTCCCTTTTTCAGAAACACGTAATTTCCGACTTGAAAATCCTTTGGATTCATTTTTCTGTCATACAAAAGCTTTGATTTTTCCTTAGCCTTAATCAAGTTTTCTCGTGCAGTGCTTCGGATCTCATGCAATTGAGTTATTAGTTTTACTAGATAGTCGTTGTACGTGGGTAATTGGTCTTCGGGATGTAACGGTTCACTTGACGGTGTTCTGGACAGTTTTCCGAAAACTAACTCATACGGGGTGTGTTTTGTTCCTTCGTGGACATTGGTATTATAATTAAAAATGGCCAATTCTACCCATTCGTCCCACTCAAATTCGCGGTCCACAAACTGCTTCAAGTATTCCCCGAGAGCATGATGTGATCTTTCCAATGAACCATTAGATTGAGGATGGAATGCGGTTGTGCGAATTTTCTTGATTCTGAATCTTTTCGCCACTCGTCTCATCAAACCACTCAAAAAATTACTACCCTGATCAGTCAACACTACCTTTGGTGGACCGAAAATGCTGATAAAGTGTTTGACGAAGGCATCAGCGATTGTAGCTGCTGTGGCATTCGGCAAAGGGATGGCTACACAAAATTTCGTTAACTGATCCTGGATTGTAAGAATGTACTCATTAAACTGACGTGTTTTTGGAATAGGACCTACAATATCCATCGCGATTTTATCAAAGGCTGTACCCGGTGTATCTGTAATAGCCATAGGCTGTCTTGTCTTGACTCTAACACACTTCTTCAACTGGCACGGTAAACATTGCTGAATATAATGCTGTATGTCGATTTTCATTTTTTCCCAAAAATAGTGCTGTCGGATTCTGTTATAGGTTTTTGTTACTCCCCTATGACCTCCTACTGCGGAGCTGTGCATTTCCCGGATTATACTATCTCTTTCCTTTTTACTTGGATACCGAATTATCCCGTGACAGACGATGATTTTAAAATTACCTTCCGAGAAATGGTTTCGCAATTGGGTGGCTATTTCGTTCCAAGCTACGTTGCCCACCTTATCTGTTTTAGAAATACTGGCATTCATGATATTGTGCTGTTCCATGACTTCTCGTAGGCTGTGAATTGAGTGGTCAATGTGGGACAAGGTTCCCGTCAAACCCTCTCCAGTCTCATTGCTAACGGGTAGGGCGATATGGAAACGACTTCCTCGTTTCGTAACACTAGCTTTTCCCAGCTCTAACCCTGGAAAATAGGGAAGCTCTCTTCGATCGGCAAGCTTGCGAGACCCGAGGTCAAAAGGATCTCCTTTCGTCGTCACGAAATAGACTAACGTGTCCTTACGCGTGAAGAAAAGATCTCGGGAATTTATTATATTCTTAGAAACAGTTTTATCGGGTTTGTAGGGCACCTTTTCTAATAGGCTTTCATCAAGTTCGTCTTCGGAACACGATGATTCTTCATCTATCTTTTCATCATCGGATATCAACTTCTTCGGAGGTGCCTTTCTCTTACGAGATGGTTTCTCCTGAACTTTCTCGTGATCACTCTCCGAATCTTCGCATGAAAGATTTTCTAACGGTGATGCTTTTTCTTGCTCCTGCTCTTTTCTCTGTAACTTGGCTTGACTACGAGTGAATACCTTTTCGACGGGTTGAACCTTCCATCTTGGTGGTTTGACTTTGGTAGTGGGAGTATTTTCCTCAACTAGATCATTTCCAGGATCGTTCAGATCCTTTTCTTCCGGAAGTTTATCCTTATTCAGGATTTCTTGCTGCTGTAACGCTGTTTGTCTTCGAGTCATTACACGGGTATTATTACCCGAAGGTCCGGCCTCGATCTCATACGCCTGTATCGATTCGGGCCTTTCTTCGAGGGATGACTGGATCGTCTGACCCGTAAATTTACTGGGCGGGTACTCACCTTCACCGTCAAGTAATTCCTCGGTGGTCAACGACTCTCCCCATTCGTGTTCTTTCTCGAATAAAATATCCTCGTCGCTCTCACCGTCGTATTCACTCTCGTCAACCGTAAATAATCGTTCTACCTCTTGTTCTGTCAAAGGATCGACTTGGTATGCATGTGTCACAAAAATTTCCTCGTCTTCCTCTGGTTTTGAGCTTGCGGGATTTCGTGACAATGCGTCTGCGTTGACGTTTGTTTTGCCGGTTTTGTACACAACGTCATATTCGTATTCGGATAATTTCAACCTCCAACGAAGGACGCGTGCGTTACCGTCCTTGCAAGATTTGAACCAAACCAGGGGTTTATGATCTGTAACCAATGTGAACTTTCTACCATACAGATATGGTCGGAAATGCAATACACTGTATACGATGGCTAAGGCTTCTTTTTCATATGTGTCATACCGTGATTCGGCGTCATTTAGGGTACGTGAGGCGTATGCTACTGGTCTATCTTTGCCTATTTCCCCTTGGGACAGTATACCTCCGATTGCGTAACCGGAAGCATCTGTCGTTACAACAAAAGGCTTTGAAAAATCTGGAAAAATAAGGACTGGCTCTGTGCAAAGTTTTTCTTTTAATTCAATGTAACTACGTTCTTGATCCTTCTCCCAAAGAAAAGGCACATCGTCTTTTAACAGGTTCGTCAATGGCTTTGCCAGTTTCGCGTAACCTTCAATGAATCTACGATAATACCCAGTCAAACCCAAAAACTGACGGATCCCTTTTACATTGCGTGGTCTCGGAAAATCTCTAACTGCAACAACTTTCTTCGGATCGAGTTTCAAACCATCTTCTCCGATTACATGTCCGAGGTAACCTACTTCTGTTTTCAAAAATTCACATTTATCGGGTTGCAGTGTCATATTGGCTTTCCTTAATCGTTCAAACAATTTTTCACACTTCTCTTCGTGCTCTTGCAAGGTTTTTGCGTAAACAACTATGTCATCGAGGTACACAAACAATTCAAGTCCTTGTAATCCTATTAGTACCAGATCCATCGCTCTCTGGAACGTTGGAGGCGCGTTTTTGAGACCCATAGGCATTCGAACATACTCGTAATGACCGTATGGTGTCGTAAACGCTGTCTTATGGCAGTCATCCGGATGCATCCGGATTTGATAAAATCCGGATGCCAAATCGAACACGGAAAAATAACGAGCTCCCCCAAGCTGATCAAGTATATCTACAATGTTCGGAAGAGGGTAAGCATCGCTTATTGTTTTCTCGTTTAACTGTCTGAAATCGAGGACAACTCTCCACCTTTTATTTCCCTTTGAATCGGCTTTCTTTGGCACGACCCATACAGGAGTATTATAAGGGGACGAAGATTCTCGAATATATCCAGCCTCTAAAAATTCGCCGATTTGTTTACGAATTTCCTCTTTGTGAATTTCAGGGAAGCGATATTGTTTTGAATTCACGGGAAAATCGTCAACGGTCGGGATTCTGTGCATGATTACGTCTGTGGCGCTCAATGGTTCGCCTGGTAAATGGAAAATGTCGGCGGTTTTTGCGATCATTTTCTTAATAGAACTGATTTCCTCCAAATTCAGGTGGTCCAATCTGAGTAATTCATTTACTTTCCCTATGCGGTTTTCGTCTGATCCGTTTGCGCCAAACGAAAGACTCTCATAGTTAAGTAAGAAATGTTCGCCAATAGACGGGTTTGTTAACTCATGCGCCGAGGTAGACCTTCTTTGAGAGTCTGTACCTTCGGTGACGGTGTAAACCCGACTTTGGACTTCATTTGAAGCCTTATTCTTTGCGATTCTTCCGGATTGATCGTCTAGAATTTCCTTCAAATGTTTATTTTCGACAAAACCTCTGGAACAACAGGGATCAGATATGGGATTCTTCACGGGACCTTCCGGATCAGAATGGTTAAGGACACAGGAACTCTTTACAGGACGGGATTCCATTTCCGGACCAGCCGGATGGGAATTTTGGATTATAGGACCTTCATTATTTTCACAATTTTCGACTACTTTTTCGACACAACAATCTTCATCACCACAATCTTCTACTAAACATTCAAAACGATTTCCGACTCGACAATGAAAACGATTTTGGACTGGACAATTGGAACGACTTTCGACTGGACAATTAGGACGACTTTGGACTGGACAATTGGAACGACTTTGGACTGGACAATTAGGACGACTTTGGACTGGACAATTGGAACGACTTCCAACAAAACAATTCTCGACATTTTGACTTTGGATTTTATTGGGAGTTTTACCCACTGCGATTCTGGCCAGATTATCGCGTGAAGTTTTCTCCAAATTTTTTTTCTCAATGACAAAATTTTCAACGGAACAATTTTCGACAATACGATTCTCGACTTCTGGATTCTGAATTGGAAACTTTTCTTCTTTCGCAAAATCTATCTCTTCTTGAACTACACTTGGACAAGGGATACCTTGGATTTCTTCCTCTCTTTGGACATCTTTATTTACGGTTGGAACCTCTTCGACTAGGTTCGAACCTGTACTTACCATTTGGCTCACAGACGCTATACCGGGACGTTTTTCGTTTTCCTCGTTTTTTACTACTTGGATTAAATTGTCTTTCGGGAGTGGCAAGATGGGGAACATTTCTACGACTGGAATTTCTAGCTCTACTTGATAGTCTCGGGTATTGGTGACGTGAATATAGGCTTTACCCTTGCGATTCGTCACAAGCCCTTGCTCTATAATTACTCCCTCACCTCCATCAAGTCTCGGCAAAAATCCCTCCGTTGCATCGTTGTTTTTAATTCTAACATAGAACAGTTTTCTCGACTTAGGTGGAAAAATCATACTCTCTCGCGTATGGAAAGCTATTTGCCGATCTCCGATTACCAAACAATTGTTTTCGTAATCGATCTTGGCTAGATTATCGCGGAAAAATTCAGATGACAAAATACCGGATTGTCTGATTGGAAAGCTATTCGGAACAAGATGAAAGGTTGCTTCTTTTCCAAGAGTGATCATGTCAATAGATCCAAGTGTATAGACTATCTTCGTAGTTATTCTACTAAGTCTCAAAACATGTTCTCTGCAAATAGGAATGTCTCTACCCAAGCAGTGTTCTTTCAGTATGCTTTTGCTGGCGCCCGTGTCCAACATAAGTGTGATAGTCTCTGTGAGGCCTTTCCCTTGTAACAGTATTGTTGGGCCTATCACCACTTCGTCTGGGCGTGCCATGCAAATATCAGCATACTGAGGAGATGAATTGTTTAGACAACATTGAGGACGATGGTCGGGTGAGCATTCGCGAGGGCTTCCGCCTGGGCACCCGACCCCAGCCGGCCGTTCCCGTTTCCCTGCGGTTGGACAAATGGTCCGTACCTACTGTAACGTACGGGAAATTCTTGAATTCCATGACCGTTGGCTTTGCAATATCGACAAAATTTTCCGATTTCACCGGGGGCGGTGGCCTGCCCGTAGGTTTTCCTATCTGCTGCATTCGGCCTGTTTTGCGAGTGATTGTTTAGACCTGCATTCAAACGGGTTGGCCAAGCATTTGCTATATGACCCCACCCCTGACACGCATAACATTGAACGCGGGGTTGCGAGCCTTGATCGTTTATGGGCGGCCTCTGCCCGGCGCCAGTTCTACTGAAACAACGCTCGGGTGGGTGCCCCGATCGTCCGCATTGAGCACATGGTTTTGCCCAGCAACTCTCCTCCAAGTGTCCCGTCTTTTGACAGTTCGAACACACTTTTTGGATTTTATTTGCGGAGTTACTAGCTTGCTGTATGGCGGCAATTTTTGTCTGGCATTGATTAGCCAAATGATTCGTGGCCCCACACAATTGACAAGCACCTTTTTTAAGGGCTTTTTCGAGATTCCGACATTCTTTTGCTGTGTGGTTTGATCTTCCACAAAATTGGCAAGTTGCGCACTTCGTACTACCTGAACTTTCGAGGTTTTTATCGCTACCTTTTTCGACAGATTCTATGGCATTGACTCCAGAGTTTTCGGATTTTTCTTTATCGTTCGACTTTTCTATTGACTCGTCTGCATCTCCAAGTCTCTGAAGGAGATCGAGATCAATCAATTCGCGTTCTATATGTATGGCTTTATTGACCGCGTCGCTAAAACTTCTATCGTGGCCCATTTTATCGCGTATCTCTGGCTTCAACCCTCTGGCAAAACATCTAAGGGCCATTTCTTTAATTCTTTCCTGTTCATGCTCTGAAACCCCTCCATACTTGTAAATATATGCATCGAGTATCCTTTCAGCAAGATCTCTAATTCGTTCTGCATACTCATCCACAGTTTCTGATTTTCGTTGGCAACTACGACCGAGCTCTCCAGTGAGCTGATAATGATCACGCGGCGGATCGTATTTATCTTTAAGGTATCTAGTGAACTCTGCAACACTCGCGAAAGAGATTTTTGATAATTTATTCCAGACTGCCGAGGTCAATTTTGTCTTGGCCAATCTCAACATTTGCAATTCACTGCCCTCCCCTAGCATTGCCACTGCCTCTTCCAAACCAGATATATAACGACTCAAATTTTCGCGCTTACCGTCAAATTCCGGTAAAAGTTTAAGCGCGTCGTTGAGCGAGGCTCGGCCAAAAGTACCTGATCGTTCTTCTGCCATGGTTGAGGTCTTTTCTTTCGCGGGAAAGAGAATTCGCGGTTGGATAATATAGCCTGACTTTCGCGCGGTTTTCGGGGTACCGATAGGAGGATTGATTTTACGGATTTTATTCGGTTGTGCCAAAGAATTGTCAAACTCTCCCGTGATTTGTGGAAAAATTTGAATTCTAGACGAGAAGGAAGTTTTTGCGGTGAAAAATTCGGGAGTTTCAGAGTCGAAATTTGAAGGAGTTTGCACACTTTTTGCGCTGGCGAATGCGATGTCTCGAGGGAAATCACTATCGCTTTTGGCAACGTTGGTGCCCGACAATTCCTTGGTCCAACCTGAATAGCCGGCTTCACTTTTCGATGAATTTATCGACTCTGTAAATCTTTTTGCAAGCGCAACACGATTTTTGAAATTTACTGAATCGCCAGTTCCAGGACTATTTTCAACTGAATCTACTTCTTCTGTTATCGTCTGTTCACTGCTTGATTTAATTTCTTCAATGATTATCTGTGACTTCAATGGATCTGTGGGCGTTTTGGACGTTTTTCCCGGAAAGTCGGATGTATTTTGTGGCGAGTCTTTCGTATTTTCTGGCAATTTTGATGCGTTTTCTAATGGCGCGTTTGAGTTGTCTAATGAATCCCCTGTGTCGCCTGGCAATGTCATCGCATTCCTTTGCGGCGTTAAGATATTCTCTTGCGTAGCTGATGTATTGTTCGGTGTTTTTGATTTTCCTTCGAAAAATTCTTGCGCAGTCCCGGGTGGTGTAACCACCCCGCCCTGATCTATTTGAATCTTTACTTCGCTTGCAAAGGTTGCGGTTGACGGGGTTATGGATAACCCGCTAATTAAATCCAAAAGAGGATCCTCCAAAGGATCCTCGTTTTTCAAGGGTGTTTTGTCTAAATCGCTATTACCGGATTGATTCAGACACGAATCGTCCTCTGAGGATTCGCTGTTTAGGGAGGATTTTTCTTCTTTTTGTCTCTCGGTAAAACCCGCAGGAAGGATTTCATGTATCGTGGGTAGCGTACTTTGAGTTTCCTTCTCTCCGTTGCTAGCTTCCCCACTGTCGTCTCTGGCTTTGCGCCTAAGAGCTCTTTCGTCTGGGTACTCGTGTACGACCCCGTTTGGTAATTTTACTTTGGTTCGTGTACTCATTTCGCCCCAAAAGATTTCGTGTTGAAATTGATTACAATTATCCTGAGAGCGAATGTTTTTCTTTTCTTATTTATTTGCATGCATAA
>JABFVB010044407.1:0-18277 GCA_018812205.1 Adelognathus sp. PSUC_FEM 10030001 | reverse complement strand
TTTGATTTTTCTACTTTGGTCGTTGATATTTTTTATTTCGATATTTTGGCCTTAGATATTTTGTCGTCGATATTTTGACTTCAGATAATCAGTTGTGTTACCCAAAAATCAATCAGCAATCTCCTTGAAAAATGAGGAATCAAAATGCCAATTCTATGGTATCCTTTTTTTCCATTGACAATCGATATTTTTGTGTTATTTGAATGCTGATGATTTTTACGCCAAAGTTGAAGAAATCAGTCAATGAGATTGAGAATCGCACAGCAAAATAGAAACGATCATGATAACGATTACGGATGGAAATATATCTTGAAGTGATTCCTGAGACGTACTTCTGAGAGGGGAGAGTGTTATGTTCTACTGGTTATGAGTTTCACTTTGAGGTGCAGTTGACTCGGATAACTCCAGGTCGAGTTGGCGAGAGCGTGTCGCGTGGGCAGAAATCTCATTTTTCCGGACCGGAAGCTTCTACCTACCGGCATTTTCTAATTCTGTCCGCGTAACGTGTTACGATTCACTTTCTTCAAGATTTACCTCAAAGGCCGATCGCGTTTCTTCTAGCAACTTTGCTCGACATTCTCGAATTCCGTCAGCATAGCGTGCTTCGATACACTTTTTCTTTGAAATTGACTGCAAATCCCGATCCACCGTCATAATGTGTTTTAATACAGAATAAATATGTTTCAATGAAATTTTTATATAATCATTACTGTGTGTGAGCACACGAGCTTAGTGCAAGATTTTTTTTTACGTTTACTTTCTTTTCACAACTTATTTGAAATCGTAATCGTCATCGCGATCTTTCGCGCAATGCTATACTGTACGTATCTGTACATCTATTTACTCGCTTTCCGCGTCAAAAGTGTTATCGCACCAGCTTCATAAAAATTCACGTCGCGTCGGAAGAAGCGAATGCGAGAAAAATAAAATGAGAGAAAGAGAACATGCAAGAAAGTCCATTGTCCGAGAGCGTGACACTTTGCGGTCTCGTCGCAACGTCTCGAAGACGTGAACCACGAGGAGTAGAGAGACCCAGGGCGTGGTCAGACGGGCATTTCGGATCGTTCGAACGACTCCGGATACTCGTCCACTGGTATACAGATCGATCCACAAATCCATGTCGAAGCTTTCCGGAAAGTTTTTGAAGTTGTTATTAACGAAAACCATTTTTTTTCGCTTCTGACGAGGATTCTCGTACGAAATGATGCGTTGACATTTGAACGACTGGCGGATCCGATCGATAAATGTTTCTCCCATTTTCCAAAAATCGATGGTTTTGTACCTATCCTGTTCTACGGGAAAAAGTAGACGAGATAGGGCCCTCGGCAAAGGTGAACAACCGATTTTTCAGGCATTAAGAAGACTCTGAAAAGCGTGAAAAAAGCGATGCAGAGGCAAGTTTGAATTCATGCTCTTGCAATTCTTTGGCGTTTTATCAAAGATTTTTAAAAAAATATTCGGCTTACAAGTTCCAACGTATTTACTCCCTCTAAACACGAATACTATAGGAGTCTTTGCTTAAAGTCAAGCGACGCAAACCGAAAAAACTTATGATCATCCCATTTATCCGCCGGAAGATACTACGGGTGACCGTTCATCTACCCTGAAAAAAAAAATCAGTTGAATCAACAAAATACTCGGTCGGATACGTTCAAACACATATTTAGTCGGTACAACTGAATGATTGTTTATAGCAAAAAACATTGAGGTCAGTCGCCTAAATTATGTTTGAAGCAATTGAATATCGGATGGACCGACTTAATATTTGATTGAACGTATCCGACCGAGCATTTTGTTGATTCAACTGAATTTTTTTTCAGTTTGTTGTGTCAAATTGTTATCAATCGCTGTTTAATTGGCTAAAAAAATAATGAGAATATTTGTCTTTCGAATTTTCTCCAGTACCACCAGAGACCCGTGTGATCAGGACCTGCGGCTACGACGAGTCGAATTACAAGGGACGTTGTTACCAGCGCAGCGGTTTCGGTGGACGACAGGAGGTTTGCTCGTGTCTTACAAATCTTTGCAACGGCGCGACGCCGAGCAATTCGCACGTGCCCCACACCCTCGTGGCACTGTGCGTCCTCGGCGGTGCACTTGCCGCTTACGTGCGCAATTAATTTTTATTTGTTCCCCATTGATTCTTCGTGCACTCCACCGTCGAACGAGAAGAATAATCAAAGAGAATTAAAAAGAAACGAATAACAAAGCCCGCTGAATCATCGTGCCCGAAAGTTTAACTGATATGAAGCGAGCAGTTGAGCGAGAGAAAATTATGTCAAGATCGAGGGAATGATTAGAGCAGCTTGGGACCAGAAAAAGAGAGAAAAAAAAAGTTCGAACAGAGACGTCGAGCCCGAGAAGGAAAAATTACGTAAACTATAAGAGCTGAAACAATGAGCGATTGCATTAAGACACGACGAAACTATTCGAAGGAACAAATGATAATTATCGAGCGTTTGCACAAAGATAGATTCTGTCGAGAGATTCGAAAGTAGAGAAGAAAATGATAATAGAGCTAGATTCCAGCTTTAGCCAACTGTCGAAGAACCTTTGAGTATTTTCCGATTCTATTGTGAAAAAATAAACATGTATGCTAATTGTAATTAATCGACGTCACACTGCCGCGCCGGATACGAAGAGGAACGCCGTCATTCGTCAAGTGCACGCGACGCGATTGTGTGCACTGAAGAAAAAAAAAAAGCTGGAAATCGTTATGACGCCTCCTTGGTATTCCGTCTGCCATAAAAAATTGCGGACCAAAAAGTCAATCCGATCCGAAAGATCGCGCACACAATCACAATCTCAATATGAAAAATTTATTGCATGAAATTAAATGTTAAATTATGAAGATTACGACACGAATAAATAAAAACGTTCAATGAAGAAAAATGATTATAAGCATGGGCATAAAATCAAATGACGACGAGGAAGCAGTAATCGTGGACGATTTTAGAGGGAAATGAGCTCGAAGCCTCGAAACGAACCGAAGAATAAAACGTATTCGGAAGAACAGAGCTGGGCGCATTCGCTCGTCGAGTCGTCAATACCTCTGCGTGTTTGTCAAAAAGCATTCTGTGTGTGAAGCTCGATATGTCGATGAAGATTCAGACAAGAACGAAAAATGATGAAATTATACGATACAAATATATTAAGATAACGTTCAAATCGATTATTATATATAGCGATCTCGTAGTTTAGGGATTATGATATATTATATTTAAAGGAGAAGAGGATGGAGAAGAAAAACCAAAAAGTTGATTGTTCAAGCTCGAGACTATTGTTCGCCGTTTTAATACGCGGCATCGAAATAAGAAAGATTCAATATAACACGAAACGCACCGTGAGTCGTAAAGCTGTTATTTTCTCTCTCGGTCGACACGATATTTCACGATTATCTCCATCATGTATCATTCGAAGTAATTTATCACTCTGACCTTTGCGTGACCGGAATTTAGGGACGGAACGCACTCGAACGATTCATCATGAAAATTGGATCACTCCTGCGTGACGCTTATTTCCAGCTCACCCTCGATAACGGTCAGCTGTTTCCCCACATCGCGCGACTTTGAGAAAAAGATAGTCAGACGTTGGAACTTCGATTGTTTTTTGTTTTCTTTCATTTCCCGTCAATATTCGTTTCATGGTTGTTACATAGCTCGCGATTCGAGAAGAAGCAACCAATTTGTTTGCGCGATCGTTATCATCATCGGCCGCGAATGCCTCGTGGCTGATGTGCCAGTTTTTCTCACAATCATCGCTCGTTCTTTCCATAAAGACTAATCGTTTCCTGAGACATATAACAATCTCGGAGTCTGAGCGATTTGACATTTTTTTCTTGTCCGAGAGTTGAACGATTTTCACAAAGTGCATCGATCTCTATCGTGACCGGTTTCGCTTGTATCGTTGAATTTTCTTGGGACTCGTGGATAGAATTTGTACCCGAGATGTCTTCGGTTCAGCCGAATTTGCCGCGGCGTTCACAATCTTCGAGCACACCACCGAGACCGGTAACGTCGGCCAAGTTGAAGGTGACTTTCCTCACGAGGTAAGTGCAATCTTTTTTTTTTTCGTCGCCAAAAAAGCACGGAGCAATGATCATCGATGATTGGTCGATTTTCAGCTGATTTTCGAGGTTGGAGAGAAAAAGTTTGTAGCGAAAGAATAGAGAAAAAAATCATAGACATCGAGAAAAAGAGCTGTTGAGATCAGAGGGGAGGGGAAAAGACTCCGATCGGCGAAAGATCGGAACATGCACCCAGCGGCACCCCAACCACCGCAAAATCGATCCTGTCCAAGTCCATCAATCGTTCAATGTTCATCGCCCTCTCCTACTTTGATTCAGCAACAGCAGCAGCACGTTCTTTACGGGCCAATAACTACGATTCATCCTCATTGCGTTTACACCAGCGTTGCGAGAAATCCTGCAGCTTCTTTGACAAATCAAGGTTAGGCTTCGCATTTCTCTTTTTTGATACAACCAAAAGAAGAATTCTTGATCTAAGCACATATGCTTCCCAATGGGCAGAAAGTAACAGTTGGGTTGTATATGAAAACTTAATTTCATTCCTCTTCAGCAATGCAATTGTTATGCAATAAATGAGTAAGGAATTGATGCAACGCCAACGTCTGTACAACGCGTTCCCATTCGGTTAGTAGGGAGAGTAAATATCCTTATGGTAGTTTTTGCGATACAGTTTTCATCCGAGAAATTGTCTCGAAAATTTTCGGTACACGTTTTGAAGAAAATAATAGTACGAATTAAATCTGATCTGGTCCAACTAGTTTCTACGCAATGTAGAAAAAAAAATTGATACCAATAAATTTACCGAGAATAACTTATTTTTTCCCATAAATCGATAGGTATATTTTTAAGGAATTTTTCTGAAGTACAATGTATAATTTTTGTTCGATCTTGGAGAGAGATAGCTCTTTTTTTTCTTTTTTTTCATAGCTCTTATTTAACTCCGCATGAACAACGGGGAGCTCATTTTCTCCTTCGAAAGATTTTTCATGAATTCAGGGTGTAAATGTATTCGTTCAACTTTTCAATAAGATGGAATATTCACTTTCCGTCGCTGCTTCGATTCGCCTCCATAAACAAATTAATGTAACTTGTGAACGTTGAATAGCGTAATAAATATTTTTTTGTTAATTTGTGAAGTATCTTCCGAGAAAGCAAATGAGCTCTCACACGTTATGATCGAATTAATATTACAATTTCGACAATCACTCAACTTTCAACGAAATATTTCATACGAGAATACTCGCCAGGAATAATAAAAAAAAAATTTCAATCACCCCTTCAGAACTTTCCGGAGCGCTAGGACATTATTTTCAAATGTATGCTTCTCTCAACAATTTTTCTTGGTGTAAATTTTGTATGTATCCTTCATAGCTGTAGATTGATTGTTAACTTTGATCCACGCAGTGCCCTTCCGCCAATCCAAAGGCAAATGGCAGCCGAAGAGCAAGCCGTCGCGCGGTCATCATCACAATGGACCGCACCAGCAATACTGTCAGCCTCTACATCAGCAGCATCAGCACATTCAACAACCCTTGTCGTACATCCCAAAGCCTCTGGTTCTGTTCGATCAGTGCCCTACTAATCAAAATACAGCTGGGGCGCATCCATCGGCCACTTCCTTTCTGGTAACGTCTTCGACCTATGGCCACTCTCCGTACGGGCCAGCTGATCCGTATTCGCAAGCGTCCGCGCTCACTCTCATCCCTCAGCCCTACTTCAAACCTCCCGATGTTCCGCAAACGTTTTGCCTCCTTCCGGAACGTCCCCAGCCACCGCAGCATCACCAACATCAAGTTCAAAATCAGAATCAAGCGTCTTACTACAACATCTCGGCCGGCAATGCCATCAATGCTATCAATCCGAAATCTGGCTATCAGCTGACGAATGTCGCAAATCCTTACGCCAATATTGCAGCTTTTGCGGGTGGTCAGATGACCTCCGGGCAAGTTGGTTCCACCAGTCAGATCTTTCAAAATCCACCCGTCACTCTGACCTTCGCGGTACCGACGAGGGACAAACTCTCAGTGGTCTCCAATGTGGATCTTCAAGCTGTGTCTTGCTCGAGGAATTTGGCGCTTTCCGGAGAAACGAAGATTCAGGAATACGGAATACCCAGATCGGAGAATTCGGAGTGGAGTGGTCGAAATACTGAAGAAACGTTCAACAACATTTTTGAGGTATTTGAGATGAAATTAGGAGGTTACAGAAACTGCTGGAGAACAATAGTGGGCATACTACACTTCTGGTTACTCATCTCACAGTAAAAAAATAATTGTACATTCAACGTAATGCCTTGTTCATATATATCCACAATCTATTTTTGCTGATTTTTCGTGTGAAATTGACGAAAATTTATGTTGTGGAGATCTGTGGATAAGAAAATATGGTAACTTTTTTTTGGTGTGTAGCGTGCAGCTTCAGCAAACTTCTGAGTCGACATACATTCTTTTCGCGTCTCTGCTAATTCTGAAAAGGGAAGATATGAGCCTACTGGAGCGATTCCGATAAAATCTCGATAGTTTTTCTTCTGCATTTCGGTTTTTTACTTTTATTTCTGAAGAGTTTCACTTGTGTCATATTCATGTTGATTCGATTTCACACGAAAAAAAAGTATAAAAGTATAAATTATTCGTGCATTACATTATTGCTTATAATGAATCTTAATGGAAATGAAAATCATCTAAAATCAAAGTTTTCCCGTGAATTTACCGAGGTCAGTTAACGAGTCAATTATAACGGAATCCACAGTGCAAATAGGACTGAACACATGGCCACGAACTCGCTGCGTCCTGCAGCAAATACTGCAGAATCGGTTGAACGCTGTTTGCTCGAAACGGTGCAAAAACATGAGTAAAGTTCTGATGTTGATGTTTTCTCATTCCTTAAAATTCAGGTGCCTGACAGAGAATCAAGTCCTCGACTCCCCTCTTCGCCAATTCACAGCGCTCATCCGGGCTCTTCCACGTACACGAAAAATCGGGAAGACGATTTCTCGGACGAGTCAGCAGCGAGTTTTGATTTCACGATCGAGGCCGAAAAGATGGTTTCAGCGCTATGCAACACAGTATCGTCCAACGACGTGGGCAAAGACGAGACTCGCGGTACGACCGAGTCACCGTCCTTCAGCGGTGCAGCCGGTGACAACGTCACGAACAAAGCCAACATCTGGTTTGCCGATTTTTGCGCCGAGTACGGAGTATCGGTTGGCCAAAACTGTCGAGCAGCGAGCACACAGACCGAGGACGATCGTGCAGACTCTCAGTACCCCGAATCGATGAGAAAAACCATCTACTGGGGTTGCAACGAGGCCGAAGGTGTTTTGAATTCCAGAAGTTTTCAAGGAATTTCGCGAGCCGAGTGGCTGTCGAACATTTCCAGCGCAACCAGAACAGCAGTCACAAAGTCGTCGACCTGCTTTCCGATTTTTTCCGGCGACAAAACATTCGTCCAAGACCTCGTCAATGCACTCCTTCGAATCAGCAACGGCTGGCTCGTCCTCGACAATTATCTCAACAAGCAGCAACACTATCCGAGTCTCAACGAAAAATTCGATCGTGGATTGACCGATCGTTTTCACCGCTGGGAAGCTGCGACTCACGATCTGCTCCAGGAAATCGTCAAGACTTTCGTCAAAATCGAAGAGGACGGTGAACATAACAACTCGGCGAGCTTAGATCCGATGCACAGACCGGAAAATCAGTCCAACAATTCTTTTCCCGGTGATGTTAGTCTCTACATAAATTACGATCTCTTCGACTCGTCCCAACGTCAACAACCAACTTCAAATACCAATATTGGCGGAAAATCCGATCGTGATTCCACATACACACTTCAGTACGGCCCACAATCAAGTCATCCAAACTTTCGTCCCTACGAGACCGCTCAACAGTCACAGAGAGAAACAAAGCTGAGAAGCAAGTGGACCATCACCGAAAATTTGTCTTCGACCATCGACAGTACGAAATCTGTTCCGGACACGCCTTCGCACAGCAACGATCCAGCTTACTCGTGCAACAACAGATTTCGCGTCAAAAACACATCGAACACATCCTCGACGAAAATCAGCTCTACGGGAAGACACTCGTTGAATGCCGAATTTGTTCATTTGCGAAACACAGTTATGGAGAGTATGGGAAGTTGCAACGAGTCGGAGCAGCAACGTTGGGGTCTGAAGGAACGTCAGTACGACTTTGTCTTCGGTTCTTCCAGAGCATCCGTTCCGGTATCGAACGAACCTGTTTTGAGGATAAAAAGTTCAGGTAGTGCCTATGAAAATGCTTACAACAGGAGAAGTTTTCCTCGACTGGACTCGGGGAATTCTCTCAATCAACCTACACCTCGCTCAAATATCGACGCATCCGTCTATGTGGTCTCGAGCGCCGAAACCGCAATAGACTCGACTTACGTGACTGCCGATCGTTGCAAGACTTGCACCGAACCGGATTACACTGGCCACACTCCAATGAACGAATGCACCGACTACGATTGCTCCGGTAATCTCGTCGTCTCAGCAACGAGTGTAAGCTGCGTCACACCTGATCCGGTTTACGTTGGTAAGACAGCGTCAAATGCGCGTGAATTGCCCGCAGTACCGAGAACGAGGATAACGTTGCTAAGTCAGATAGAAGGCGGTTCAGGGTCTGCCAACAAAGAGCCGAAAGAGATGACCGCCAATCTCTCGGCTTGGTTCGCGAGTATGAGAAGCACGCCTGGTCATCGCGCCATCAATTGTCCCACCGAGGCAAGAAAGAACGACAACGGTGTGACAAAAACGAGAACTTCCACACACCCTCAAGAGACCTCGAGGAGCGCTATGGATCTCAACAGGCAGCTGCACATGGATGGCAATCGTCAATTGGCGACTCTGCAAAACATGCAGACTATACAGAGTCAACCGTGGAATGCGTGCAATCTTTTGAACAACAAGAGGAGTACCACGAAAGCTTATCATCCGGACGAGTACGACAGTTCGGAGGACGTCAGGGTCTACATGAAGCCCGGAAGCTACAACGTGCCGAAGAAGAGACACAATCGTAAGAACGCGAAGCGAGGTGATGGTCCAGCGAGTTCCAGAAGTGACAGACATACCCCGAGGGCGCAGACTAGAAGTGCATACAGCTCTTCCAGTGGGAACAAGAACCACACATCAGCTTCTGAGGGATCTCTGATGATTGTTTCTTCGGTTCAAGCTTCTGCTACGACTGCAAACACCGACACGACAATTAAAGTACCATTCCCAGCATCACCGATCGTTCCACCACCGGCAAATTTTGGTGGAGGAAATTCGTCCAGAATTCTTCGTCGGGTGGGATCGGTTTCTACCGAACAAAATCGGCAGGACGTTGCGTGGAAAGCCGCTTGCGCTTCTGCTGAGATTCTTCTGGAGGCTCTGAACGTGAAAGAAAGTGCGAAAGATGATGGAAATGAATTTGAGAACGTCAACGCGGTGAATGAACAGAGCGACTACGTGGATTCGATCGAAGATCGATCGGTCGGCAAAGAGGAGATTAGTCGAGATTACACCGAGGATTTCTGCGGTGCATCGAGCTACGAAGCTTCGGATGACGATTCTGACTCGACATGCAAATTGTCGGCATACAGTGAGGCGAATCCTCACAGTGTGAAACAGCCGAGAACCAATATTAAGACGGATTCTTGGCTGATCAGGACTCTGAATAATGCAAGTATAAGCAAGATAAACGCGGAAGAGTCGGACGACGAGAGCACTATCGGAGAGTCTCTTCCTGATTCGGAGCACCAGAAGGTTGTGACTTCCACCCCGGAACCGCCGAAAATCGTTAATGAAGAATCGGATGACGCGAAAAAAGTGGTGAGAAATCTTGACGATAGTTTTCCCGAGAGATCGGACTCTGTGAGTCCTTCGGGGAGCCAAAATCGGCAAAGATCGGTATCCCGCGGTCGACAAACGCCTTCGGTTTCTCTCGTTGATACGAGCAACGATTTTACCGGTAAAGCGAGTTATTCCGAGACTGTGAGACGATCCGTGGGTAAGATTTGTACGTCGGGAAAAAAGGATTTGTGCCGATCGAGACAGACGAGATCGGCAGGCACGAATGTCTCCACTGCGCGAAAATCGGTAGTTTCTGTACCAGCGACAAAGACTCAGCGGAAAGACAATGACAAGACTTACCAATTGTTCCACAAATCGAGGAAAACGGTTGGAAAGAGGCCTTCGAGGGACTCGGAGGAGAGGGAGACCGATGATTGTTTGGCGAGAAAAAAAATCGGCAAGGAGGACGCTTGTGTGGGAAATCCTTCGAGACTGCTGACCGTCAAGACTACTCAGGTGAAGAAGAGAGACGATGGTGGCGTTTTTGACGGTCCGCTGGAAAATAGGCCTAAAACCAGCGATCGCGGTTGGTCAGTTTGGTACAGTTCCAGAAGGAGACAGAGTCTGAGCCCTCACGCGTTGAACAAATTGGCGAGTATTCATCGAGCCGTGTGGCAGATGGAGGGAGCACAAATATTCAAATATCCTTCGGGAAGCTCCAACGTCGTTGGAACTCTCACCGGGACGGTTCGTAATGAAGAATTCAAAGTTAAACGATGTTCGGAAGACGTGAGAGAGGTGTTGCATGAATTTTCTGTTTTTGCAGATCGACGATTACTGCAGAGTCGTGAAAAATCCCATGTTCTTGGAGACTATCGAATACAAACTGAAAAATCGGATTTACCAGAAAGCCGAGCAAGTTATCAGAGACTTTCGGAGGATCGTCAATAATTCCAAATTGTATCACAAGGTAAAAGAACAATTTTGCTCGATTGAAATGGGATTGAGATGTTACTCGTGAGTGAAATTATAAAAGCGTAATTTTATTTCGAAAAATTGCTTGAAAATCAATTGATGGTAATGATAGTTTTTATCCGTTATCCGTGTTTCAAATTTTTCAAACGTGAATGTTCAGTTCCAAGGGAGAAATACAAATTTCATGACGAATTTTCAATCTTGATGCAAATTCGATCAGACGCTAATGTGTGATTCATTAATTTTGCCAAGAATCCGTAAGTTTACAGTGCAGATTAAATTGTATTTCGTTCAATTCACTCAGTTATTGAATTTTTACCGTTTGGGTACTTCTAATTGACTTTCTTCGTTTTTCTGTCAGAGTGCTTATAAATAGGGAAAACCTTCCCATGATTTTAGTCAGCCGAAATATTATTAAATACCCTAAAAAAGACTCATGTCCGAATAGGTGTTAAAATTAACACTAGAAGACCACACCTGGTCTGGGAGACCATCGTATTCACCGCATTCACCCCTCTTCATCGTCACAAACAGTATTATAAATCTCAGAACTTAGCCTAAAATATTGTTGATATTCCTTATTCCATCGCTTATTATCGTGAAGCAAGATATAACATTTGGTTTAACTGTAATAATATTGAAAATCCGGATTTCTTTCAAAAGTTGTCAAGCAATAAAATCATCGGCCTCGCAGATAAAGTATGGCGAACTGGGTGACCAAAACTGGCTTACCGGGGTCAAAATTCAAGTTTGTCAATAATTATAAACTGTATAACAACTTGAGAAAGTATTATTCTCAATGAAAAGGAAAAATCATATACATCGCGTAACTAAAATCACAAAAGCGTATTTGCATGCTTTGTATATAAAAAATACGTACGTATAATTTGAGTCGGACAGTATATTAAGTAATCACGATGGAATACTGTACACATGTTTGAAGTAAAACGTGAAGTAAAATTAAACAAGTCAAAATTGTTACTGAATTAAAAGTCAAAATTATCACTGAAAAGTGATTGATAATTCATTCGAGCAATTTTGCGATTTGTAACGCATACCTGTCCATTTCGTTGTCGCAGAACGATACCGATCGCACCGCAAAGATCGAATTTCTCTCGAAGAAGCTCGAGGACCTCTTCCAGGAGCATCTCGCTAGTTGGGACTTCGATAACGTCTCCGATGAACCCGAGAGCGATAATGTCTCGCCTTCGTACAAATCGCCTCAGCATAAAAAATCGGCCTCAAAGAGATACAGCGTTGCGAAAAAAAATCCAGCGAAATCGGCTAAAAGTGAAAACTAATGCGATCCGTCGAGCGCAGTGAATCATTCGCAGTAATTGTTCACGACCTCGAGATCGCCGAAGGAGAATCTCGATTTATCGAAGAACAAAAAAACAGCAATGTAACGCTTCCGCTATGAGTCGACCTCGATAATGTAACGATACGTATGCGGGTCGGGTTCGTCTTCGATCGGTGCCTTATCGCCATCCGTTGTAGTGCGTGATCGATCGGTATATTCGAAGCCACACATGCACAAAACATTCATTCTAGTCATACTAATAAGTTTGGTAATGTTTGAGCCGCTTCGTTAATCCACCAATTCAATATTTCGTCATTGTGAAATGTATACAGAGACAGAAAGCCTCGCGTGTTTCGTAAGAATTTACAGAAGTAAAGAGATCGTGGAATCGAAGGTGCGCGGTGCGCGTGCGCAATTCGACGCACAGTGCGCGCGCAATAGGAACGATCTGTGAATTTCCTTCTCGGAGATCTAGTTATCTTTTTTTTTTCCTTTCCGTTATCTATAACTAAATGGTATGCGAGAGCAGTGCCGAGCTAAAATTTATAGCTATTATCAAAGTTGTCCAAAGTTCATTGCATAATTCATTAAATATACGTCCCGAAAATAATTGTCTATGAAAACATAATGAAAATATCAGCGCTCAATCTGGTAATGTGAAATATACGGCAATAAACAGTCTCTGTCGAAGTATATGAGTACAAGAGCTATAATCGTTTTATTTTACGATCGAAAATGTATATCCTTCAAAATTTTCCTGTCGGTGCTGGACATTTACATTGCCGTTAGCACTTTCATATTTACGCAAATTGTCATTGTACAGCAAGATAAATACAAGAGCTACTTTCGTTTCACTTCACGAGTGCGAATGCACTCGGAAAATGCTCTATCATCATGCATAATATCGACATCGTCGTTGGCACTTCAGATTGACGCGAGTTTTAAAAATTATTGTTACTATCGTTATTATCACATTTCACGCCCCCGAGATGCATAACACGTTTTTCGTCGACTCCCGATGATGAATGGCGAACAGCTGCAGCTCTTTCTGTCTTTCGTCATATAGTGCATTCACGATAACTCTGTGACTTACCAACTGTCAGTCTGACAGCGAAGGGACATCCGATGCACACTCCGAAGACTCCCAACATAACCAACAAATTCACATCGACTCGAGTTCGTTCACAAATGTATCTTTAAACATTGTTTACTCGCATTGCGTCGTCGTACAACTGTGCAAATAGATTGTAAGATCTGAAAAACATTTTTCTCTCAGGTTATGGTAAAGTTCGGTGACCCTACCGGCTGCGCGCCGCATTACATACTCTGATACACGGTGCAGTGCAGCATATATCCTAAACCGAATATAACCCAATCCGTGTAGTGTCAAACGTTGCGATGCAAAAAAAAACATGGCCGACGTGTGAAATGAACATTTTTGCTCACAACTGTCGTGATATTTCGCGATGAGCGAACACAAGTTTGCAAGTGCGAAACATTTTTATGCTGAACGCGACGTGTAGCGGAAGTGAGAAATAAGTATAATATCGTTTAGCGTGTAACGAGAGCGACAGGGGGAGAGAGAGTAGGACGAGGTGTGTGTGTGTGCGGAGTTTAACGAGGCGCACAGAGCCCGGCAATAATGCGGTGCTGAATTGATACGACCTCCCGTTGAGAAACAGAGCGCGTCTCGTTCGTGCTGTGTGTGTGTGTCGAGGCTTTCCTTCATCGCTGTGAAAATCTTGTTAAACGTTTTCACAGACTGGCAAAGTGAATTGCCAAAAATTGTTGCGAAAAGAAATCGTTATATCGGGCGTGAGCGATAGGGCAGTGGGACGGAAAAAAAAACATGAATTGGGAGTTCATCTCCGAGGCTAATCTACAGCTGACCGAGACCGAGCACCGGTACTACGGTGACATATTTCTTTACTGCTGCGAGCATTCCGACAACGACAGTGTACCAGTTGTCAAGGCTGCCGAGCTACTACGTTCGGCAAATTTGCCTCGCGATGTTACCGTAAAGGTAAACATCTCGATCACATCAATTAACTATTCATACCTAATAATAGACTATGTTGGCTGATGAGGTTAGGCCATATGTGATTGGATGAAACGATGAAAGAGCACTATCGCATCGATGTATATTGCAATAATTTGCTGTCTATAGTTGCAACTTGACCGTATTCGTCTTTGAAATACTTTCATGCAAGACAATCCAATATTTTTGCTGTTCGTAAAATATTTCAATATTTGTCGATGCGATGTTTCGCTATTCGCTGATTACATTTCTCCATCATTCCCTGTTGCAATATTTTACTATCTCAACGTTTATTGTTCGTCGTTTCGATATCTGACTATTCCATGGTGTCATTTTTACTATCGGTTTGTGAAATATTTTGGAATTCGTCCATGCGACATCTCACTATTCATCGTTGTCATGTGTTCATCATATACAATTGGAATGTTTTTTTTTTCTGAGTTGGAATGTTTTACTGGTTGTTATTTGCAATATAAGCTTCAACTATTTGAAGTTTTTGCTCTCTTCAATGCAATTTTTGACCATCCGGAGTCATATTTTATATCCTTTGTTGTAATATGCGACTGTTTGTGGTTGGAATATTATTGTTCTTTTTGTTACGACATTTGTCTATTGGCTCGTGCAATATGTTTAGCTTATTTGTTGCGATATTCTACTATTCAAAGTTGCAATATTCTTGTTTCGCTTGTTGCGATATTTGTCTATCCGGCTGGTGTAATATGTTTGGCATGCTCGTTGCGATATCTGATCTTCTTGGGTTACAATATTTGTCTTTTCTTCACTGCAACATTCAATTTTTTGATATTGTAATATCTCTGCCTTCGTTCTATCATTGCGCTATTTATTGTTGTAATTTTTCTTTTCCTTCGTGTCAATATATCGACGTCGTAATACCATAATGCCCTATAAGGTGTGTATGAGACCATCGGATATGATTATTTGCAGTTACAATATTCTCATTTTCTTCACAGGGGTATGAGACTGTTCAACATTGTGATATTTAACGATTCGCCGCTGCGATATTCGACTATTTGCTGTTGCAATATTTGATTGCTCACTGCTGTTTGTTCTCTTGAAATATGTTTCTCCCCTATGGAAAATGTTCCTTCTATTGGTTGCGACATTAGACAATTAGATGTCAAAGAATTTCCATTCCTTTTGTTGCATTCTTTTATGATGTGCTAATGCAATATTTATCATCTCTTCGTTGTGGGATTTGCCAATTTTCTTATAGAATATTTTCCTCTTCATCAATGCAACATTTACCCATTAATCGACAAAATATTATACTTCTGACGGTCATAGTTCACCTTCTTCCAATATTTTGCCATTCCGCCTCACAATATTTAATCTCCAGCGTGATAGTTTACACCGCTTTGTCTTGTTTTCCATGATTTTGTCCGCTACACCCATTGTTCTTCCATTCATTGTTTCAACATATATTTCCATTTTTCCCAGATTCTCGACGTCTGCGCCGGTCCCAAAGGAACGACTCATCTGGGCAGAAAGCAATTTTACGCAGCTCTGAAACTAGTGGCGGCTCACCAGGCGGGAGTGGATATCCAGCGAGACTCCTCCGCCGGCCCATTGGACGTAATAACGGCTCTGCCTCGTTTCACCTGGCCCTCGTCCGAGGACGAGGAGGGTCGCAGTCTGGAGCCGGGACAAACGATGAAGGGCAGGTCGGGCTCTCGACTGCCCGAGAGTACGACGGAGAGCGAGAGCGAGGCCGAGTCCCCACGTGAAACGGGAGGTAGCACGGACTCGCCGACTCCGACCAACAGCGTTACCCAGGAGCGAAACGAGGGTATTCTCATCGGCGAGACGATTCTCGACTCTGTGTCGGGCAGCTGGCAGGGTCTTTTGGTCTCGGAGGAGCAGCGACAACTGCTGGGAACGGAGGAGGAGAGCTCGGAGAGACACAGCAGCGACGAGGCCGACGGTGAGGGCGACTCTTCGGCTTTTCCACCCGAAGAAGTTTGGATAATAAGCGACGAGCAGAGAGACTACTATGCCGCACAATTCGCTCAACTCCAGCCCGATCCCGAGGGCCTCCTCGCCGGTACCGTTGCTCGAACATTCTTCGAAAAATCACGACTGCCCGTTGCGGAATTACGAAGAATATGGCAACTCGCGGACGTAACGAGAGACGGTGCGCTCAGTCTTCAAGAATTTTACGTCGCAATGCATCTCGTTGTTTTGCGAAGAAATCACGTACCGCTGCCGGATTCGCTTCCGCTCTCTCTGACGATTCCCGCCACGATTCCACCACCGATTCCCATAATTCCTACAGTGATTCCCGTCGCTGTGAGCGCCGTTCCACCGCCCGTACCGCCGCCAACAGCGTCGATGGTCGGCAGTGGATCGCCCGCGAAAGCCACGCGCAAAGAGAAGACCAAAGAGTGGACAAAATTCGTCGACTCGCCGACCGGCACTACCAGCGGTTCGCTCACCAGTCCGGGACCCAAACCCGTAAATTTTGATTTTCAAAAAGCCGCCGTCGAGAGAGATCCCAAGATACTTCATCCCGTACCGCTGAGACTCACTCCCGAGGCGGCGATTTTAGCGTCGAGCGCCAATGGTAGCAGCAGCAACGGCACTGTCACACTCGTCGACGATGATCCCGTGCATTCGGCTGTCACACTCGTGCAGAGGCCACTCGCCAAAAAACCACCACCACCGCCGCTCGACGAGAGTGTACTCGCGACACCCAAGAAAGAACCACCGCCTCCGCCACCACCGAGACCTTACAGAACTCACACGAGAAGCTCTAGTCTCGATCTGAACAAATTAGGTAATTTTTTTACTTTCGTTGTTTGAGCTTCGGTCGATTATTGTTTCACGTTTGCCACGTTTTTGGGATGAGATCTCGATCTTGGAAAATTGGGTGATCGTTTTTCGTCTAGAGCGCTTTTATAACCAAATCTCGATCTTCACGAATTAGGTAATTGTTTCCCATTCAGAGTGTTTTGAGAGTGCGATCTCGATCGTAACGAACTACGAAATTGTTTTCCATTGGGAGTGTTTTTAGGATACGATCTCGATCTTAATGAATTTGAAAATTGTTTTCCGTGTAGAGTATTTTTGTAATGATATTTCGATTTTCAACGAATTGGATAATATTTTTCCACTTAGCGCGTTTTTAGAAGGAGATCTCAATCTTGACGAATTCGGTCATTTTTGTCCATTTAGAGTTTCTTTTTAATAAGATTTCGATCTTGGCGGATTAGGTCATTGTTTTCCCGGCAGAGTGTTTTTAAAAAAAGGTTTCGATTTTGACGAATAAGATCATTGTTTTCCATTTAGAGTGGTTTTGAAATAAGAGCTCGATCTTAATGAATTGGGTTTATTGGTTTTATATTCAATAGTGTTTCAATATTATAGTGTTATATTCAGTATTCGTTTCGTTTTGATCCTTCGAGCGATCTGGGAATCGTTTGATCGAATCGGATTAGCACCATCATTCTTCATTCGTTACGTGGAGCGGTGTAACAATATGTGTGCAATTTAGAATGTCGTTATTATTGGATCGTTTAGTTTTTTCAACATTGTCGATTTTTGCTGCAGGAAAAAATGGTCAAAACTTTCTCGGAGCACCACCGCTAGTACCGCCGAGAGTTTCGCCTGGAATCGTGAGTAAAATTTCACATATTGTTATGAAAATTTTTATCTCTCATATCGCACCATAACTAAGCATTTTCATACCGGTATATTTTTACTTGCAGACTTCGCCACGAAAGTTGGTGGGTCAGAGGAGCGAGGGCGAAGGTCACAGAACTATGAGCGAGAGCCAAGGCTTTGTCGCGGATTTCTCGCACTTTTCGCCCAAAGGAGACACCGCCGAGAGTCAACCGACGAGTGTCGAGTCAAACGCTCCACAGTCACAGCAATTCGCCGGTGTCTGCGGTGCTTTTCACATATACCGAAAGCCCAGTCTCAGTGAGTTCATCAATTCAACAAATCTCATTAATATTGATTGAGCGTAAATAACAATACGGCTCGAAAGTTTACATTCGTTAAACGTAAATTAAAACTATTCGTGCACACCTTCGTAGCGAATCATCGAGTCAATTCAACCCCTCACGATATTCGAAAATTTGAATATCTCGGCAACTATGCACTTTTTGAAAGAAAAGATACCTTCCG
>JABFVB010044406.1:0-12077 GCA_018812205.1 Adelognathus sp. PSUC_FEM 10030001 | reverse complement strand
AATTTGTTAACTTTTTGCAATGATAATGATCAATCTCGTAAATGTACTTGTCTCAAGTTTTTTTACACCATGGTGTTTTTTGGGGAATTAAGAATTTCATTGACTCATTTGTCTTATAGTTTCTTCGGCTTTGTGAATCGATGTCACCAAGCTTATCTCAGTCATTCAAACCCCACTCGACACAATCCATACTCAGTTCTCTGGTTATTTGTAAACTTTATGAAAACATATTTGAATTTTCCCACAACTCTTCACGTACGTATACTTTTGCGAAGTTCACTATTAATGACAATTCTCCCAACAGTCTTTTCAAAATTAATATTGCTTGGAATTGGACTCGGCTAATTTATCAGCTTAATCGGAGCGTGAAACTGTTCCCTTGTAACTTTAAATTTCTTCCGATTTGTCGTATTTTCTTCACCCGCACCCTATGCATAATTATTGTGGTATGTACAGCAATCTTTTTTTCTGCCTTCCTGTATGGTATCCAATGAATTTGCAGTTTCCTGTTTACCGAAAATTGAGAGGGAATAGACAGCCAAAATGGACAATCGCGAGTTGACAGAGGAAGGAAATGCCACTTAACCATCGCCATCGCCAATCAGTTTCGAGTGCACTCAGTGAATATCCGTCAGCAAGTACCCGAGGTTTCTTCCTTCTAACTGTAATGCACAGAGCAGAGAGCATGTCCGACCCCAAGCCAGAAAAGCGTGTAAGAGTTGATGCATCGCGACGACTAGTCGCGTCGTGCAGTTTTCACCAACGTCGCTCTCGTTTACCCACCCATCCTCCGGCCTCACGTTCTCACTCGCACGTGTTTTAACATATCTGTTTACACGCTCGCTAATCATGTCGACTGTACATCCGCGCACTCTCGTCCTCGTTCGGGCTACCGTTCGCGAACTCGTCGCTGTCATAATCGTCGTCGTCGTCGTCGTCGTCGACTCTACGCGGTGACGAGAGGTAAAACGTCGGTCCGGAGAACGCCCTCGCGCGATAAAGCGCTCTCGGGGCAACTCTTTGATGCAAAACAAGCAAATAAACAAGACGATGAGTCTGACGAAATCTATAAGTGGACTTTGACTCAAAAATAACGAATGACATAAATTACTGTTAAAGAAATGAGAGACTGAAGATACCGATAGAGCGAGCACAGTGGAAAATGCGAGTGCTAATATAGTAATCGCTAAAGAAAAAAAAACACCCCTGAGTGCGCGCTCTAAGTGCATTTAACGATTATTTCATATTAGAGCGGTCGAAATTTATCGGCAAATTCCATTATCGGAGTTCGGAGACGGACACCCTAAAGTAGGTGCCACTTTCCCACCCGGAATATGGCGAAGAGTAAGGGGTGAAAACCGTCGGCTCTGCGAACATTATTCTTGTCTGAGGAAATTTGAAGGCAGCAAACTTCGTTCCCCGGACTAAAGTCCAGTGTGGAAAGAATTGCGAAATATGATTGACAACTTTTGAACTGATTCGAGAACGCTCGAATTCTCGCAGGCCAGCACATATCGCAATTTCTATACAAGTTTTTCATAACTTACAAAACAACCCCTAAATGTTACACTGTCCATCTGACGATGCGATATGCTATTTTAAAGAATTTTTTCTCGTGCTACCTATAATGTTCTACACACGACCCTCAGAATCAGAAAATAAATATTATCACGAATGCTCTCATATGTGAATTATAAAACGCGCGAATAACCGTTTCACCGATGCCATAGCTGAATTTCTGCCGCTGCGTTGCTGTCCTCGGTCATAAATCTCCGCAGTGCGGTAACGCTCGCGCATGCGGCAAAATCCAACGACCCGTATCGAGTCTCCCGGTCGTTATGCTCGTCACCTCGTGAAATCGACTCGCGGTTTGCGCGGTACGAACGGAGAGACAGAAGGGAGAAATAACAGAAGTATGAAGGGAAGGGCGAAGAGGGATGACTTTTGCACGGTGCAAGAAAAAGAAGAGGGACACTTGTCGCGGCGGTTATAGCCTGAAAAGAAGAAGAAGAAGAACGGGCCAGGCATTTCGGTGCAACGGTGCGGCGACCTCTTTGGTCAACTCTCAAATAACAGCAAAGAAAAACTGAGAGAGAAGTGCACGCGACGATCCTATAAGAGGAATAATTAGGCGAAAAAGCGTCGGTGGTGCGCTCGTTCCCTTTTCTCGGTGGATCATCAAAGAGAATCCGGAAGAAGAGTGGAGCGAACCGTGGCACGGGCTCGTGGTCGGTGACACGGAGAGAAAAATTGCCGGAGTGAAAGAGAGGGGAGCGGAGAAAAAAAAAGTGAAGAGAAAGATCCTCCTCGCTGCCCTCAAAGCCGGCAATGCCACCCATGGGAGCTGCCCTGATGGGGTTATGGGCCTCCGAGGTCTACTCTTTTCGCCCGCTATGCGACCCATTTTCCCGACCATTCTATTCCATAATATCCAACGGTATAACCACCCCTCAAAATCCCACAAAATGTGTATCCGCGTGCGCTCCTTTCGGCTACCGTGGACATTCTGTGAGAAAGAATTTCGATCTTCGCGATCCTATACATACACGTGTTTTCGGCCAATCCGCTTGCCCCAAAGTGCTCACCGGATTGCATTTGGATAAGAAGATTCGCCCGCCGGGGTTGGTTTTTATAGCATACCTCTACCACAATAGTCAGAAATGGTTACGTAGCTTGTGCATGTGAGATCCAAGTGGGATTTTCGTCAGAATAGAAGGAAAAAAAGAGAATTCGATTTTTTCACCTCTGCGTTATTTTATACCACTTTGAAAATCTATTTTTGCGATGCGGTTTTTACTCACGAGTGTAAACAAGTTTGGTTACTAATTCTCCATGAGCGTGGACTTACCTGTAACAAAAAAGGAAAGAATAACATTAATGGGTTGAACATTTTCCTATTCGAGTGAAACAATTATTATCACACTCCGAGCAATTTAGCCCTCGAAGCTTTCCACATGCCGTAAGAGGTGAGTATTAGCAATACCAAAAAAGGGGGGCAAACGATACAAAGAGGGATGAAAAATTGTGAAATCAAATCCTCAATGACAAGAGATCATGAGAACTTGATTTACCGCAGAGGTGCGTTGTGATTTGAAAGAAAAATGTTTTCACCCTCGACCTTTCAAATTTGCAAAGGCAGAATCGTAATTAATAAACCGGTATGTAAATTCTACAGAGACTAACAGCGATTCTCTTTGCCGCCCCGCAAAGTCGACTTAACAGCTCGTACTTGTAACAATAACCCAACACGCGGTGAATGCATTTCTTTCTCTCATACGATTCACAAGTACGCATTATCAAGTCCGCCGTGTATATACATGTATTTGCGCAAACAAACGTACGACAAGCGCGCGAACAAGAGAGCGTTACACGAGGTGGCGATAAATCACGAGCGGTTTCTGCGAGACTTCCCAAATCGCACGCAGTCACCTAGAGGACGCGAGGCCGTCTAGATGGGACACGAGACCCACGGAGAGAGCTTTCCGGTGACGAGACTCGACTATTTGCAGTCGGCATAACCACGCGTGGGCGACGAAGAGGACGCGAAGGTACAGACAAGTCCGTGTCGGTTTGTACTATAGGTATACAAGCGTGTACACGGCGGAACGACGAGCGAGCCTTTGTTGTCGCGCCTCGAGGGTGTCTCGCTCACCGGCCCACACCCCCGACCCTCGAACACCGGAGGGTGTAACCCCGGCTTATTCATTCGTCGGAGAGCTGAATCAGAGGAAGCAAAACGACCAGGAAACGGATCTCTCTGACGAGATGCGTGTGCATGTGTGTGAGAACGTCGAGAGACGCATTCAGATCAGTCCGGCAACTGTGCTCTCCGCCGTCTGCACTCACTTGTATCCCTGTGCGACGTATACTCGCGTATTGTTACCGATATCGAGGTCATGGGATACTATTGAGCCATCGACTCCTGGTGCCGAGATATGATTTCCACCTCTTGCCATCTAAGATTGTCCAATTATCTTTTATTTCATATCCGTAACATTGAAAGTTCCGTGCGTTGGAGCTACAGTTTAGGAACAATTTCGAGAATAATAGTAAAATTCAGCGGTACAAGTTACCGGTACAATATTGCAGCGATTGCTACCGGTATAATTTAGCGGTGGAAGCTACCAGTATGATGTTCAAATTACCAGTATGATTTAGCGGTACAAGCTACCGGTACAATTCAGAGGTAAAAGCTACCGATACATTCAGCCGTACAAGTTACCGGTATCTATTGGCGGTACAAGTTACGGATTCACTTTAGCAGTATAAGTTACCTCTATTATATTCAGTGGTAAAAGTTATCGGTGTCATTTAGCGGTATGAGCCACCGGTATAATTGCGCGCTTCAAGATACCCGTATAATTTAGCGGTATGCGTTACCACTAAAATTTAGCGGTGCGAGCTCACGGTATAATTCAGCGGTTAAAGCTAACTGTATAATTTAGCGGTTGTAGCTAACGGTATAATTTAGCGGTTAAAGCTAACGGTATTATTGAGCGGTTGAAGCTAACGGTATAATTTAGCGGTTTTAGCTAACGATATAATTCAGCGGTTGAATCGAACGGTATAACTTAGCGGTTAAAGCCACCGGTATAATTTAGCGCGGTACAAGTTGCCGATATAATGTAGCGGTACAATTTGCCACTATAATTTAGCGGATGAAGCTACCGGTAGAGTGTAGCGGTACGAGTTACCGGTATAACTTAGCAATACAAGCTACTGGTGTAATTCAGCGGTACAAGCTACCGATATAATTCAGCGGTTGAAATTGCCGGTATAATCCAGCGGTACAACTTACCATCAAAATTTAGCAGTATCATTGATGAAAACCATTACATACTTGCAACTACTAATTTAGTAATTAATTTATGAAAGACGTATATCTATATTATAATCAGCTACCAGGCTATTGTAGCGTACTTTATTCTGAAACCCGTTTGTATTTTCATAACTATTTATTCAGTTATTCATTAATGTATCGATGACGTTTAATCAATATTATTATTGTGTAATTAGTATTTTGTTTTTGAAAAGCACGCGACATCTATTTACCATTGTTCATATGTCTCTACATTGCGCTCGAAAGTACTCTTCTCATGTCTCTCTCTCTCAACGCATATGTAATCTCCAATGAATGGGTTCCTCGACTGATTAAGATATTTTCAGTACGAAATTGTTCTCCAACTCTGTTCTCGTTACACTCCCTCTATAACAAATCCAGTTTCGGTTATCGCGAATGGATTCCAAAAAATCGAATCTTCAACACGTCAGCAAGGACCGATAACTCGTCCGTAGCGCAGCACTTCCAAATAAACGTGAACAAGAGGGATGGAACAAGAAATATATCCTCAAGATAGTTTCGCGATTTCGCATACATCGTATCTTTTTCCAATCGTTTGTTCCACATCACTTCTACCCTCTGTTCATCGTTTTTTTTTTTTTTCTTTACGACGACTAACGTATAGGCAGAATATGGAAGAATTCCCCTATGATCTTTCTCTCGGACTTGCGTGCAGGTACTCCGAGAGTCTTTTTTCGCCGCTGTAGGGTTACGCTATGCTAAGTTTATGTACACCGAGGGATGTCGCCCTTGTAAAACCATTTTCAGATAACGCATCGCTTCCATTATACATACACTGTGTGGCGTATGCATACACTCGCGTTTACCCCATTTTTTTCATATGTATGTATACACACGATTTTTTTTTCTCGCCGTATCGGAAAAAGAAAAAGCACACATGGAATCGTCTCTGAATTATATATGGAACCATATCGTTCGCAGCGATCGGTTTATGGTTTTATATTTCTGTTGGGGTTTTACAATGATTGGAAATGCCGCGAATAGATATATCGTTGCGGGGTTGCCACAGAGAAGTTTTTCTCTCGCTGGTTTGAAGGCGAGAAAGGGCGAGGAGAGATGTTGTATGGTACAGATGGGCGATGGGATGGGCATAAATGCGATGGACCAGCGTAGGGCCAGTCGGGAATACCACGTATAACACCGATGGTATACAGAGAGCGAAAATCGCGTGGGACCAGCACGACGAGGGGGACGAAAACGTCATCAAAATTGCATAAGCAGCTCTTAGGAAACGATCGTCGAGCGACCGCTTCTCGTCGGCTCTGCCCTCATCTCGCTTTCCCACGGGACAGAAACGAGCCTCACGTTCTCTATGCAGGACGCATCGGGACGATTACAAGCTATACATTTTTGAGGAAAGGATGCTCGATAGTTTATTCTCTATTTGGTGGGAGGATTTCGAATTAGAGGCACGGTGGGCAAGACACACGACATTTTTTTTACGGTTTACTAACGATCGCATTTTTTTTTTAACGACAGTTTTTCTGAAGATTTGTTGCCAAATACTTTTTGAGAGCTTCTCTGGTTTGAGTATAAGAACGGGGACTGATGATGGAGAACTTGATTCTCCATGCTCCAACCCTCGAGTATATACCAAGTATCAGTGAACACAACAACAGTATACAACTAGGTATCCAAAAATCATTCAAGAGCAACGATCGCAAATTACGTGCCTGTGGTTACCGCGAAGATGATAACAATCATTTGCAAATAACTGTGCAATTACAACTCTTCTCGCAATTCCCGATACTCGCAGACTACACATCTATACACATTGAGGGAGCGCGTGAAGAACACGAGATCCTCAATTATCTGTTGATGCAGGCGAGGAGAATCGAAACTGCGAAGATAGTGAGAAGTAAGTGTTCGCCAGGTGCCCGGAAGACTAAATTGCAGTCTCGAAGCCAGTGAAATTAGCGCTGCTTGTACCTCAGATACTAGATCGGGATTTTGCCGATTAAATGATGTGGATATCGCTTTATGACGAAGGAAACGCGCAGGTTCGGCTTGAATTCGTGATACAACCTGTTCGGCGAGCGGGTCGTCTTTGACTCGCAGCTGAAAGGAATAATCCAACCGGGCGAAACCGAATCAAAGCAGTGGAGCAGAAACGGTCTCAGTGTTGCCCCTCCTCCGGTTGACTCGTAGATTTATTGACGAATTTGGCCCCATATTTGTTCTCCGCGCAGGGATTTCAATACAATTGACGGAGATTTTCGGCCCATTGTCCGTGGGCATCAATTCGACGAAGCCTAACATCGTGAACAGAGCTCTCGAAGATACGGGTGAACGCTGCTGCGAGAGAGGAGCATTTGGTATTGTAATGGCGCTTCTCGTTGAATCGACCCAATCTTTTCGCGAAGCCATGTCAGAACTCTTTCGCGCCTGTCGAAGAATGGAAGCATACTTTTTGGCGAGATCTTCCATAGATCGGTCTACAAAGAGGAGACCAAAAATTCAAGGAAAGAGTACACTGAAAAGATACTCTGTATATCGTTGGATCGGTGAAGCTGACTACACCACCGGAGGCACCCCGCGGGTAAGTTTCCGTTGAAAATTGCACCAAAACAAGTCAGTTTCACTGCTCGAGCCTGAAATTGTATCCACGGAGTCGATGAGTTCGCGAGATAGCGGATAGCCGATGGTGGCGGCATACGTGTACAGGAGAACCACCGGACGGGGCGCTCACGCGCGCGTTCTACAGTATCGAATAATTGGCTCCCGCGGCAAGTGCACATCCCGCCCATTATGTGGATCGTACCATCATGGCCGTTGTTGCCTCGACTCCTTCCCGTACGTCACACGAACCAGTGTTTTCCAGCCAAGGATATTAAGTATGCTCGTTGAGACGTTGTTAACGGAGCTCTCAAATGATCGTCAACAATGTTGCACGGCGACATTGTAACGCTCGGCTGATCCTTAACTACATGTAACAAAGTACAGGCAAGGCTACACTACAATCATTCATCCTACCATCCATCTTTCGAGTTTTACAGGCGATGTCTGCTTCTCCGATCATCCACAGCCAGAATTGTATTCCGCCGGTTGACTTTTCCACTGGATTTTCCATTTTCGATAGTGGTTTAATCGACATACCGAGTGAGGAAAGTTCGTCGACCAGTTGAACCGAAAATGTTGATTCACACATGGAGAACCTGCTTGTGGATGAATGTGTATTCGTGTGTACGGAGATGCGTATGGAACAGAACCGGACGGTGGCGCAGAGTGCAGTCGACCATAATTTCATCAACGAGCCGAGAGAGGTCGTCCATGTGTGTGTACATGTGTACTGCGCTCTGTCTGGAACGCGGGGGGTTATATGCATTTGAATTTGATTAGTGGCGCGAGGGGGAGTGGTGACACCCTTTGCCACCGCAAGCTCGCACAGTCTGTGCGAGAGCGAGCGAGTGAGAACGAAAATAGGTACATGCGAGCGTGACTGAGAGACCGTGGACGAGGCAGCAGGCAGAGGGAAGCCCAAGCGAACCATAGGCCAAAGCATAGGCAGCCGAGTCGACGAGAGCAGCGTTGCTGCCCGCCATCACAACCAACGCCGCGAGGTCTGCACCGAGGTTCTGGCTGCAACTACTGCAATTATCCGCACACGTCATACGCGCCCGTGCATTACGTCGGAACCCTCTCTCCGCGTCTCTCTGTGAGGGAACCTGCTACGCGTATGCGGCAAGAGTGAGAGAGATCGCTAACGGTGCGAATACTCTACCGCCGTGCACTCCCTGGCTGCGGTCACCTCTCGCAGTCCCGACCACCGAAGCTCTCTCTGTACGCCCGCTGGGATACGAACTCACCCCCCCGCGACGTGTATCGCTGGGGGTTGGCAGTCGGCTTCTCGTAACATTTTGAGATATAATTTCCACCTCTCGCTGTTTAACATTATCCGATTCTCTCACATGTATGTATACTCGTGAAGTCAAGATTGTCGTAAGTCGTAGCGAGAGTTTGGAATCCTCGTATAATGGTCGAAGTACATGTTACCGGCAGGAGAATTTAGCGGTATAAGTTACCGGCGAAATTTAGCGGTACAAGTCACCGTTAGTATTGAGCGACGTCAGGTAGCGACGGATATCAGTGGTACGAGTTAATGATTGGAATTAGTGGTGCGAAGTCTACCGCAATGTTTAGCGGTACAATTCAGAAATACGATTTAGCGATAAAATTTAGCGGTACAAGTGATCGGTAAAATTGAGCGGTATGAGTTACCAGCGAAATTTAGCGTCGTCCCACGCCAGTGCAATTTAGCGGTACGTGTTAATAAAAATAAGATTTACCAGTAAAGTTACCGGCTAGATTCTAGCGGTACGATCAAGATGCACGTTCCAGCGCTCAAATTCAGCGGTACAAGTGAACAGTGGAACTTAGCAGTACAAGATACTAGTAAAAAAGTCTACCGCAATGTTCAGCGGTACAATTGAGGAATACGATTTAGCGGTAATGTTACCTACTATATTTTAGCGGTACTATCGAGATGCACGATTCAGCGATAAAATTTGGCGGTAAAAGTGATCGGTAAAATTTAGCGGTATGAGTTACCGGCAAAATTTAGCGTCGTCCCGCCCCAATGAAATTCGGCGGTACGAGTTGATGAAAATAAGATTTACCAGTAAAGTTACCGGCTAGATTCTAGCGGTACACGATCCAGCGCCAACATTTAGCAGTACATGTGGAACTAAGCAGTACAAGGTACCGGTAAAACTTGGTCGTATGATTTAGCGGTATCATTTATCATTAGGAACTACCGGTGCAAGTACATGGATAAAAAGGAAAAGGAGCAGAACCGCTGAGATGAGGATATAAGAAGCCCGACTGCATGAATAAGATTCATGAGGCTCTCGTTCCGATCCGGCGACTTCCTGTTTACGTCGTTGACGTCATCTCCAGCCCATTCGATCAATTCTCCAGTCTGCGTCTCTCGGTCAAGGTCTCCATGTGCCCTTCTTCCCGCGTGTATCCCTCATTTTGCTACCACCGCGAGAAGAAGTGTGTACCGCAAAGAGAATGATGTAACGGACGTGTTTCCGAGTGTATTATTCCTCTTACTACGGCAATATCTCTCTTTCTCATTCTCGTCGTCCAAATGGGGCCGCTACCACTGCCACTACGGACCCGGGGTAGGCAACAGCTTGTTCCATCGTTCGCGTCGTTCACCTCGTCGTCGTTCGTCCCAAGTTATGGCGGATGATCACTCAATCCCTCGGTATCAATCACGCTGCCGTTCAACCGCTGTGCTGTAACTTCTCGCGGGCGGGCCTCGCGCGCACCGACGAATGCGGGCCACTGCTCTGTCCCTCTCGCCGCGAAGTCGTAACGGACAACAAAACGGCGAACCGGCGTGTAGCAAAAGTCAAAAGGAGACACCAACACAACACGGCATGGAACGAACAACGAGCGAGCGGTAAGGGGCAGTAAAACCGTCTTTACGAGCTTTCCTGCCCGTTTACCGGACGAGGGACGACGTTTCGCCGAGTGAGGCACACGCGTTTTCTTTTTTGCGTCCCACGGCCGAGCCCATTCTCGTTTTTTTTTTTGCTTTTAGCACTGCGAACCGACCTGCTGTTTCCAATGCGCTTCGACTCGACTTTTTTTTGTCTCTCTTTTCTTGTTCTTCACTTCAGCCACCCGAACGATCGAAGCAAGGATGGAAAAAGACGCGTGTATATTTTATCGCCGACTGTATACGTTTCTCTCTCTCCATCTTCAGCGAAGCAGACGTGAAACGGCCCTTTGGCTTTTGTCTCACTCTGTCGGTTCTTTCTTTCGCACGATTTCCTTCTCGCTCACCATGGACCGCCCCCTCGCTGTACGTCCGAGCGCCGAGTTAGCTTCAATTAAAACCTAAATCGCATTTAACTGCGCCGTAAAACAAACCCGATAGCTCGCGTACAGCCATACGCGGCACGCTTTGTGCTTCCATTTCACTTCGACATGTGGAATGTTTTTCCTACGTTTTTTTTTTTTTGATGACGATTGAGATAATATCTGGGCTGTTTTGAAGTTCAATTTACTAATTGAAATATCAAATAGCAAAGCATATCTGTGCGAATAAAATTTGTTCGCTATCGTATATACGAACGGTGTGAGAGGAACGGGACGGGAAGCGAGAGGGTGAAAATGAGCGCTCAGTATGGCGTCTCTCTGCATTCGCGCGGGATTCTCATTCGTCCAATCCCTCTCGCGTTTTCTCTCATTTCGCCTTCTTCGCAAACTATCTCGTTTTTTTTATTCTTCTCGCTCAAGCACAACCATTTTACCTCCTGTGTATCTGTAAAAGAGAGAGAGCGAATGAGAATGAGAAGGACTGAATGCAGAAAGAATCGAAGAGAACGAGGAGGAACGTCGGTAGAGCACGGGCAATAACGATGAGCACCAGACGCTAATAACATAGCTTGGCGGTCTCTTCGTCGGACCCCATAGGCCATCTCGGCTGGGCAATGAAACGAGAATAAATAAAAATCACTCCTGCGGGCCGGAATTATTATGGTGGACGGAAGCGCAGAACAGCACGTGAACCAGAGGCAAAAGTGCTCAACAGCATCGAAAAGTGTGCACGGACGGACAGGATAGCAATGACGGTGAAAGTGTCCAGTACAAGTTACCGTCAAAATTTAGCGGTACAAGCTCCTGGTGAAACGTCGCGGTACAAGTTATAATCGAAATTTAGCGGTACAAGTAACCGGCGGAATTCAGCGGTAAAGCCTACCGGTAAAATTCAGCGGTACAATGAAGCAATACAATTAAGCAGAGAAATTTAGCGGTATAAGTTACTGGTAAACTTAAGCGGTACAAGTGCTGGACAAAATTTCGCGATATAATTGACCGGTAAACTTTAGCAGTACAAGATACCGTTCAAATTCAGCGGTACAATGAAGCAATACAATTAAGCAGATAAATGTAGCGGTAAAAGTTACTGGTAAACTTAAGCGGTACAAGTGCTGGACAAAATTTCCCGATATAATTGACCGGTAAACTCTTGCGGTACGAGTAACCGGCAAAAAGCACCGTTAACAGCAACTGGTGAAATTTGGCGGTACAATGGAGCAACACAATTCAGCGGTGGAATTGATGTGTATAAGTTAGCGGTAAGCCTCGGCGGCACAAGCATACGGCGATATTAAGCGGTAGAATTTATCGCTGAAATTGAGCGGTACAATGGAGCAAATTAATTCAGCGGTAAAATTCGACGGGATAAGTTACTGATAAA
>JABFVB010043295.1:0-12108 GCA_018812205.1 Adelognathus sp. PSUC_FEM 10030001 | reverse complement strand
AATTTTTTTGACCGTTCAAATTTGGATGGAATACCTCACATTCACCTCATAATCAGACGATGTGAACAACAACTTGAAAAAAAACTGTTGTTACCTTTTTTTGCTGTGGTAATCGCATTGTTGCCTTCCACTGTCTTTCGCACAATTGTGAGCGATTCTGCCGCTGATTGATTCCGTTTCAATTTGAGATGAGATTTGGCTGCACGCAGATGCAGCTTCCACAGCATTTCTCCCGGATAGCCAGCTTTCATAGACACTTCCAAGTCTTGCAAGCACTCCTGTACAAAACAAAGCGTGAGTCTATTTGGCTAAAGTGTAGACTAATGTGTAGTGTGCCCAAATTCATATTGACTTTGTATCTGCCCATGTGAAAGAAGGCTGCAGCTCTGTTGGCAAATGCCATAGAGAAGTGAGCTCCATCCGTGGTAGCGAATTTTGCGCTCGCCGTGTAACTCTTCACGCTGGCGGGATAATTTCCGTTTTTAAAAAGTTTGTTTCCCTGTTCTCGAAACTCTGTCGCTTTTTCGTTGTTCTTTCTCGACTCTGGATTCTCCTTCTCACACAGAGCAAACCAGTGGTCTATTCGCCTCCTGTGGAAAATCCAATTGTCAATTACACCCATGTTTTCATCACCATTCGAGAAGAATACTAACCGTATAACTCGCTTGTCGAGGATCCATTCAAAGTATCCCTTCTCGGTTCGCTCTTTGGGATTTATCTCAACGTTGGAGTTCACAAACTTCTTAATCTCCTCGACGCATTTGGACCAATTCATCTGTCTCTGTAACAGCGATAATTTTGTATCGTGAGCAGTACAAATCACCGAAAGCCATTGGATGAAACTTGTCGTGTATCATTTTTCAAGCAGCATCGTAGCAACTGGACTTTCGTCACAACAGAATCCAAAGGTTTTCTTTCTCTTTTGTGGTTTTGGATCGGTTATGCATTTTTTCTCCCGAAGACAGAGGACACCATTTTTTTCTCTACAATCATCGGGACGGAGGACAAAAAAAAGATCGAAAACTGTGGAGGGGAACGGAAAGGACAATTCTTTGTTTACTGCTTTTTTGCGGTCTTGGTTCTGGGGATTCTTTCTCATTAGAAATAAATCAATTCCTCACCTGCACATAATCGACACGCAAATCACCGAACAGTTTTACAAAATCCATTCTTCCAATGAATTACGATAGGTATCAATAACAAATTCACGAGATATCAATGTTTCGATCCATAACTCGCGGCGGCCGGCTTCCGACTTTGGGCTTAGCAACCTCTCCTTCCACACCGGTCCTGACTCGAGTGCAGTTGGTATCACAAACATTAGACTTAGTCTTCTGTCTTGGTCTTATTTTCTTCGTAGTTAGCTCTAGTTGGCGGCTTGGCGCACGGGAGCGCTATAGCCTATAACCATACGGCGGTTCGCATCACATCACAAACTGTGTGAACTGTCGTTGCGGGGGCGCGCACGACCGGGCGAACGAAGTATCGTCGAAAGCGGGGAATCACTGCACTTTACGATTGCTCACTGCCGCCCACAAAAATATATAGTCAACTTGCCATGCACTGAAAAGTCTCGATGAAAAGCTGTTTACAGTTTTCGATTCCGAACGCGGTATCTCACATTCTCTCGAGAGAATCCGTCCGCTCATCGGCATCAGCGAATAAGTACGGCGAACGGTAAAATCGTTGATTCACTGAACGGCTTACTAGCGCTCAATCGGTAACAAAAACTGTAATCGTCTTTATTGAAGATTTCTGAACTGAATCGTTAAAATTCTTAGGCACTTCGTCCATTATTTTTGCAGTGGCTATGAATTCGCTTTTGACTGAAATGCTCGAATATTCTTGATAAAGACAATTCCAGGTTTTGTCACCGACTGCGGTATTTCACCACACCTTAGGATGATGTGAAACATGTATGAGTGCGAGAGAGACAGAGATAGACTTGGAATATGTTTCACATCGTTTGGTGAGGTGAATTACGCCAGTCAGCAACAAAAACTGTGATTGTGTTAATTGAGAATGTTCAAACTTTTTTTTCGAGAATTTATTTTCGACTATCAAGTTTGGAAATCCTTAATAAAGACAATTACGGTTTTTGGTACCGACTGAGCACGGGATGAGCGAGGGGGGTGATGTGAAACCACTCGGTCGGTAACAAAACCTGTAATCCGAAAGTCTCAGTCACGATTGTTTTTTAACGAAAAAGGGGAGAAAGCCGACATTCGTCCAACAATTCTCCAAGTCTACTTTCTCTTCTTTTTTCCGAACGATCAAACGTGGCAGAGAATTTCAGAGAATCATCTTAAGATTATGTGAAACATGTATGAGTACGAGAGAGACAGAGATGAACACGCGATCTCGAAAATCTCAGCCACGGTGGATCGTACGGGAAAAAGAAGAGAAAGTAGACATGGAGAATTGTTTGACGGATGTCGGCTTTCGCATGTTTTTCGTTAGAAATCAATCGTGACGAGAGCTCCATTGATGAATGATTTCGAAGTGTTGTAAAAAAATTTCAGCGATCCGGGATCGATCCAGGACCCCCGGAACTACTCGATGGCTCCGAGGCAATCGATGAATACATATATCTCTATTGATGTCAATAAGGACCACTGCCTTCATGTACTACGAATAAAACTACTTCATTTGGCGAGATCAAAATATCGTTATCAGCGAGGTTATCAGTTTTTATATTCAGACAGATACACATCGCGGCAGATTTTTTCCACATACAATAAAACTCTTCACTCTGTTACACCGTTGCGATCACGAAAATATGTATCGAACGTTTGCGTTTAGTTATAAAAAATCGTTTGAGATATACTAAGAGTAGGTTTCTCTTCACCGAAGAATACGACAAATTTCGTAATCTCTTATACGCTGAGCTTTTCGAATGTCGCGAGCAGCTTCTTGCGGTTCTCGAACAAATCTTCAGCAGCGTCGTTCCAGGGACTAAACTTCAAATCCATTATCGACAGAAAACGATCCAAGTGCTCATGCATTTTCACGATCGTCGACCTGCATTGGGAAGAAGAGAAAAAAACATCACTTAGAATACTATAAATTCTAATTATATCGTTGTAAGTGTACAAGACTTTGTGGAACATGAGTGGATGGATGTAATTTAGGTGAGTAGCATAAACGCGGATTTGTTAATTATAAGATCATGGAAAATCACAATTTACGAATACAAATTCATTTTTGAATACCGAACTTGTAAAATTGATGTATTTTCATAAATTATTGTCGAATCGAATTTAATAGAATTTTTACGGTCAGCCTTATTGTCGCACCTGTACTCCTGCGATCGTCGGTTGATCGAGGCCTTCAAGTATCGCAAGCCGAGTTCCGTTGTCCTGATCAAATTATCCGCGATTCGTACACTGTCCGAGCCCCATTTTTCCTCTATCGTTGCGATATTTCGTTCCAAATACGATATCGACTGGAGCCAATCACCTAAGTAAAAAAAAACATTACGAGTTAAAAGGTTGCAGTCGTTCGTCAAATAATTTCAAAAATAAAAATTTTCGTTCCATGAACGATTGCTGAGGAAGACGAAAAAACGCTGTAAACCATTCGAACACATTCAAAAAAATTCACGAATAGATCGTATCTCAAAGAAAAACTAGTTTGGATGTTAGCCAGCTTTTTCGTATCTGTGATCGAAGTATAATAATCTTCATCATTGGCAGTATGCAAAAAAAAATTTGAACTATGAGCTAAACATGCTATTCTCTGTCTGGATCGACAACTTTTCCGAAAAACTATTATCGAGCGTGATCAATATTTATAGCTTATTCGATAACGAGTAGAAAAGCAGAAAAGAATATGTATACCGATGGACGCGTAAGAGTTCGACAACATTCGGAGAGTCGTCGAAATGTCGTCGTGATACTTGTAAAGATGTTTCTCACGAATCGTCAAGCTCCTCTCGAAGAGAGCAATCGCCTCGTTCCATTTGTGAAATTTCGTCAGAGCCATGGCTTTGGCATGAAAATCAGTTGCTTTTTGCAAATCGGCTTTGCCAGTCGTTTTGCGGATATCGCCGCAGTCGAGACATCGGTGAATAACAGCAGATTTGGGCGTGCGCGACGTCGGTCCAGAACACTTCGGACATTTCCCGCCTTCGAAGCGCATCTGCAATAGATTCGTAGATAAATTACAGATTCATGAATTTGTGTTTTTCTTTTTCTCTCATTTGCTGGATTACTCGGTTTCCATCGAAACTCGGACTTTACCGGATAATGATCATAGAGAGGATTCGTGCAGGCGCTGCATCGACAGATGAAGTTGTGATTCGTGAGTAGGTACTGTTGCCTCTCCTCTTTCGGCACAACCCTCAAGTCAGTTCCTGCAGCATGGAAGAAAAATGGAATTTTAAGGATTTTTCATACAAGTGGAAAGACTTCGAAGTACAAGTAATGTAAAACGGAAGCAATCTTCGACGTTACAAGTCTCTATTTCTATTATTTGAATGTGAAAGCATTCTCCATATTAGTTGAATGAATAAATAAATCTGTTGAACTGCTTCATCAATCATAAAATGAGCAGCGAACACGTACCATAGCTCTGAAAAATTTCTTCGCCTTCTTGGACATCCCTGACGGCTTTCACGATTATCCATTCGTCTCGGAAACTTGAACGAAAAATCAAGAGTCACATGTCTTTTCGAGAATTTGGTTGTCGTGATGTTTCAGAGAAAAATGGGCCTTACAAGAACATAACTGTGGGATCGCAGGAGTGATTCAGCGTAGCCGCGGAGACGTAAATCCCGACGCACATTTGCGGAAACTCTTCCTCCTCGGTGTCGGCTTTGCCCGCGAGTATCGTAGCTGCGGCATCCTCGTTCCACATCGGACACGAGCGGCAAGGTATCTGAAGCGAGTGTCGGAGAAGCGTCGCACCGACGTACAGTTTCTTGCCCCTCATCGTTGTGACGTCAAAGTCGAATGTCGCGCTTGATTCGTCGAATTTGTCGACGTGACGTTTTTTGACATCGACTGTGTTGAAAAAGTCGGTGTATCTCTCCAAGTAAGCGATCAGCATCAGTGAAGCCTGGAACAATAGTTTCCGCGAATCGCGCAATGGAGTCGTTCATTCTCTGCAACACTCTACAAAGTGACGAGACTAGCAAATCGCCTCGGGGATGCCTTTACTTTGCGGACTCACTGAAGTTTAAAATGGCATTGGCGTTGCAAATTATCAGTTACGAATTAAATATACGCCAACTTTGTTAAAGTGGTGATATAATTTGCGACTGAATGCTTATTGTTTGGACATAAATTTGTTATAAACACTGTGAGATAGAAAAAACAATACGAATATTCGCGACGAGGGTCAACGCAGCTTCCGCAGAAATCAATAAAATACCAAAACGCAGCTTTATAACGCAGAAATCGAGGAAATACTACAACGCTGCTTTAGAATGCCTCATTCGATGGAATACTATAACATAGCTTTGTAGCGCAGAAATTGATGTTACTCTATAACGCACTTGCGCGATAATAAATATCATAAGGATCGTGCTGCTCTCCGGGGACGTCGTATATTAAAGTCGACTAACAATGAGCGTACGCAAATTTATATTCGAGACCAGCGAAGTGTTCGCGTAGTAGGAATGAGCCATCGTAGTGAGTTCTAGAAGGTACTTAAAAAAGTAGTGAGTACATCTGCGTGTACTCACAAAAGCATGATGTGAAAACATACTTAGCTGTTCAGTATCAGAATTTTTCTAAAGACACCTAACGCTTTTTGAGGACACTTTTCCCGAAAAAAGCCTCGATAAAGATGTTTTCACATCAAAAAGTGCTTAGTCGAAGTACTTATATGGTACTTCAAGTACCGAAACGTTCCGCTCTATCCTTAGCTATGTAATGATCAAAATTACGATACAGTATTACTATATATAGAGAGAAAGGGTTTTTGTTAATGAAAGAAATGCATAAATAACAGACTATATCCTTCGAAACGAGCTTACTATGGTTGGAACCAGAAAATCGTCCGTCGATCTTTCGTCGAGGTTGGTCCCGAGTTTTTGCACATCGTTGAACCACACATGGTCGGTCGTCGTGATCGACACGAGAAAAGTTTTGAACACCAGATGCGCGTTCTTGATCCCTTGCCACATAGCGAGACAATTACCCGGACATTCCCACTGATGATAGGGCCAAGCTTCGTCCCAGCATTTCGTGGTGCAGTACAGAGCATTAATGCACCCACGGCACCTGTGGAAATGTTTTCAAATTCAATCCTTCCAAGATTTCGATAGTTCAAGCTTCGAGTGTCTGGTAGGGTTCGAGGGCACATTTATTTTCTTACCGTTCCATACTCACATCAAAAGGACATTAATTCATCCCAATTCCATTCATAATTTCTTCATCTAGTCCAGTGCATTCAAGATGGGGACCAACTTGGGATAAATTCATTAATCGTTCGTAATTCCTTTTTTTAATTTCTATTTTGCCCCGTAGGAAGCGAAGGGAATTAGTAGGAAGTGGAAAACAGTCATAACAATGAGGAAAAAGGCAAGTTTTTCCTCTTGTGATATGAAACTGATATGCTTCTATGATGTACTAAAAAGTTATACGTACGTTGTGAAAGCGTTTATGCCGTTAAATGAAAAAATAAAAGAATAACTAGGTAAGTAAGACCTATTACGACACTTATCCCCCGGAAAGTGAACTCAGTTGAATTTCAGGAGGGGATGAGAGAATTTGAGGAGACACTTAGGCATTTTGTACATTCCCTTTTGTAATGATTTTTTCATCGATTCGACAGTTCAAGTTTCAATGAGGAAAAATAGAAGATAATGTCTCACTCACGGCACGAGGGCATCGTTCAAAGCGCCGCAACAGTGAGCGCAACGACGAAAATCTTTCTCGTCCGGAGTCCAAGCGAAAGGCTTCTCGACGAAGACGAGATCGCCTTTCTGGATGGGTCGACCGGCAACTACGCATGAACCTCTAGTCGGCGAATTTTTGCGAACGACCGCAGTCGAAGCGAATGGAAACAGTGGATTCTTCTCCAGTAAATCTTCCGGTAACAGTTTCTTCTTTCCCTTTGCTGTCGAGGGAAACTCGGCGTTTCCGCACCTCTTCTCAATTCTCGTAGCGGCCAACGACAAATCCTCGGCTTCTTTTAGAATACTCTCTGCAAGATGTTCAAATAATGATGAGCAGTAATGAACGTTAGCATTGTCTCGGGTGAAAAGTTGGTACCAAATGGTACCAAATACTGCAATTCGATGCATATTACTAACTTTTGTAATGTTAACGAAAAAAGTATAATCAACTCAATCAGAACAGTTTTGTTGTCGTGTAGAGTACGTTATTCCTTGCAACAACTGATTTCCATTAATAATGCTTTCTAATGATATTCTTTGTGCTTTCGAAACTCTGAACTCTCATGTTTTACGATTTCTTCCCAACTCTTCTCCAATTTCTTTTCCCTTTCAGACTATAAAGAGTGGCTTGAACATTGGATTTCACTCCTACAATTACGCAGACAGTGAAAGCTCATTTATTATATATTATTCTTGCTTCCTCATGAAGGAAGCTTTGTTCTCGAGAAAAAAATAATAATTCGAGATTATTGTGCCAGTATGTACCCAAAACGTCGAAAAATATGATTTCGGCGAAATGTCTGTATGTGTGTGTGTTTAGATTTTCGTGTCAGCACCATAGCGTTCACAATTTTAAAGATATCAGACTGCACTTTGGTACCCAAGTGGATGGTGTGTGAACAAGGGGTGAGTTCGAATTCAGGGCCTATCCGTCAGAAGGTTGAAAAATTATGACATTTACATTTTTTTCAAAAATCACTCACCACGCTCGTACTATCGCATTTTTTAAGATATCAGGCTCAAATTTGGTCCACCAATGGACTATTATCGACTGTTATTTAGTACTAAATTCCATGAGATTCGATTCGACCATAAAAACTGTGTGGTATTTTGAATTTTTCGATTTTTTTGGAAATATAGTATTTCAATTTAATTACGAGTTTTCGTATCAAATATTGGTTCTGGGGTACAATGAGTTGAAAATTCATGTACAGCAGCGAAATATACACAAGAGAGGATCCCTAGCATGGCAATTTTTAGAATGCTTCAGAAATTTCGCATTATTCTCGATGTTTAATTATTCCCGCGCGTCCCCGCCTCTCACAAACAAAATAAATAGAACGAAGCTTCGTCTATGAGGGAGTCTGAATTGATGAAGATACTCCCTCACATATGAAGCTTTGTGAAACAAATGAAATCATGTGGTTGAGCAATGGTCTTACCGAGCACATTTTTTTATCCATTTAGTTGCATTCAATAGGATAAACAGGATGGCAATGATGTGAAAGTTTTGTTTCAAATAAAAAAATATCATAAAACAGAATGGATCAATGAACAAATAAATAATTTGTGAATGATACATTTTCGAATACTCTCAAAGCAAAAAACATCATCTACTATGCAAGAAGAAACTGTTATTTATACGATAGGGCTTCAATGGATAAATAATTAAATACCAAATTTGATGAAAAAGTACTTTCATCCGAAGCACAAGCAAAATCGAAGTACATTTTCAGAACATAATTTCTACCAAAAATGCTAACTAAAAGAAAACTATGTTACCTTTTACAGCTGGTCCCAAATCTTTGCTGGTCTCCAGTATCTTTTGCAGCTTCGCGAGTGACTCTTCCGCCAATTGGTTTTCTCCCAATTTGAGATGAGATTTGGATGCACGCAGATGCAGCTTCCACAGCATTTCTTTGGGATAGCCAGTTTTCATAGCCAGTTCCAAGTCTCGCAAGCATTCCTGCCCAAAACAAAAAAGCGTCAGGCGAGTTGGTCAAAGGTCAGAGTGGAGTGTGTGCAAATTTGTACTCACCTCGTGTCTACCCATGTGAAAAAAGGCGGCAGCTCTGTTGGCAATTGCCATTGCAAAGTGACCATTGTCTGTAGTAGCAAATTTTGCACTATTTGTGTAACTCTTCACGCCGGCGGGATAAACTTTGTCTTTGAAAAATTTGTTCCCCTGCTCTCTTAGTTCAGTCGCTTTTTTGTTGTTCTTCTTAGAATCTCTGTTTTCCTTATCGCCAAGGTCAAACCAGTAGTCTATTCGCCTCCTGCAGAAAATCGAGTCAGCGATCAAAGCACACGCTATCGTCGGCTTTGGCGAATAATACTTACTGTATGACTCGGTTGTCAAAGATCCACTCGATGTATCCCTTCTCGGTTCGCTCTTTGGGATTTGTCTCGACGTTCGATTTGACGAATTTACAAATCTCGTTGACGCATTCTGTCCAATTCGTGTCTTTCTATAACGGCGAAAATTTTGCAACGTGAAATCGAATGATGCATTAAACATTTTGTACAGCGCTTTGATCGGTAAAAAGCGAAAAAAGCCGGTGAAGAAATCGATCGAGAACAGTAAAGGGGGAGAGAACGTTTGTGCCCTTTTGGTTCGATTTGCATTGATATTTTTTCTCAAAATTGATTAATCATTTTCCTACCTGCGCATAATGTGCTAGCAGATCATTGAAATTATCCATCAGTTTCGAAAAGTCCATTTTGCGAATGTATCACTTATCGTGTGACAACGAAATTGCGCGGGATGGCAACAGACTCGCTCAGTCGTAACGGTCGTAACCGGTCGTAACTCGTCGTAACTGGCGACTGAAGACCACTGCCGACTTTAGCTACTTGTTGCTAGACCTGAACAATAAATCGAATTTCGAAGCTGTGATTCTGTCGATTGGATTGGAAGGATCGAAATTACAGTCGATTCGAGACTTTCCATCCAGCAGCCAATCACGTTTCGCGTATGCATATTTCGAGCAATTCCGAGTGTACTGTAGTACAGAGAAAAACCGCGGAGAGCGCTCCGAGTACTGTAATTTGAAGTTAGTAACTATGTAATCAGGTTTATATTGGTTTCTAATCCACTAATCTGCAATATTGGAACTCTTAGCGGTTTATTTCATTATCGAGACTGTATCAAATTAACGAAACATGCAATGTACTATAGTAACAATGGAATAGTTGTGTAGATTTTTCCGCAACTGCTGAAAGAGGATGAAGAAATAACGAAAACACTTTTTTTTCGTACTATAACACAATTGTTATATTGCAAACAATCTTACATATTAAAGTATTCGGTGAATAATAAAAGTTACAATAACGTATACCGGCGTTACGTAATTTACATTATATACAAGTTACACAATTTATCGAATACGCGATATAAGCCACATCGCGAACGCCATAGTTCGTACGAGCGCAAAAGAAAAATGATCACTGTGTGCTGATTACACTTCATTCTCATCTGCGACATGAGAATCGTCCCTTGCGTGCGACAACGAAGCGCGAAAAAAATAAAAAATAAATAAGGCAACGACGTTCCCGTTCGTCGCCTCTACGTAGCTTCAATCCAGTCGAAACTTTGGTATCGATGTATCAAACGTGCGACGTCGAAGACTCGGAATTTTTTTTTTTTTCTTCTTTTTCAAGGCCACACGCGGTAGTTTCGTGCACACGGATAGAAATTCCTTCTCTCCAGCGAATTTTCGACTATGCGCCGTACAAAACAAGAGAAAAAAGCCTCCTAAGTATCGCTCACGAAATTCCAACGCCTCTAATCATAATCACAATTTTTTCCCATCATTTCTATCATACAAAAAATCATTCAACGACGCTCCGCGCAAGATTTTCTGTCTCTCACTAATTCCCGTTGTCGTTTTCACACAGCGACGAGAGTACGTCCTCGTAGCGCTGCATATTCGTCTCGAAAGTTTCGAGCTGCTTCGTCAGATCGCCGACCTGCTCGGCCAGTGTCGTTTCTTCTGTGAACGCTTGAAGCTGCGGCGCGCTCTGACACTCGCGATAAAACGCTCCCAAGTCGCTGTTTGTGTTCGTACCCGCGAACGGAGTTTTCTGAAAAACGAAGAACACGATATTTTTAGCAATTTTCGAGATTCGTGATAACAGTGTGGTAAAGAATGAAGCAAACAACGCCGGTGGTGATGAAAAAAAAACAAACCGCACATTAAAAACGCAAAATTTTCATTGAGAGCGAACAAACGGCGTGAATGAATAATTACCAAGTCTACCATAATGAAATCATCGTTGGCACTGGTCATCGACCCGCTGCTCCGTCTCGAACCGTTCCGCGAATTACACTTTGACGCTGCGTTGTCCGTCACGGCTTTGTCGCCGTTACCGTTGTTGCTGTCCGTTGTCCCAGCGGCGTTTTGTGCGCTCCCCGTTGACCCTGTCGTCGTCGTGGCAGCCGCAGTTCCAGCTGCAGTTGGGGCAGTGGTCGTTGCTGCGCTTCCCGCGCTCGTCGCGACCACAGCCGAACCGGGCGGAGGTGAAGTTTGTCGAGGCGTTAGCAACGAACTGAACGGAACGTCCGGAATAGGCAGATCTTCCTCGTTGACAACGACTGGCTTGTTCGCGACGAATGCACCGACTTTTATCGTGTCGCTCAGTGACTTTGAATTTTCATCCCTGTAATACGGAGAAGAAGTTTTTGATTTATAATTTTGATGATGGTAAATAAATTGAAATAAGGCATGAAATTTGCCCATTGCTTCGTGCCTCCGTTAATAACTGGTTTTGTCACTATTCTTTCTCGTGCGAGTCTGATCCCGACTCGATAACTCAGAGCGTTCTCGAGTTATACGGATGGGAACCGATTGTATAGATCGGACTCGACAGTACACAAAAAGTGTGCACCAAACGACAGTCCACGATGAATAGTCACCATTAAAAACTGTACACGACGAATAGTCGACACTGAAAAGTTTACACAACCAATACAATGTTTTTTTCCGTTAAGTGCACATTTGTCCATGAAATGTCAAGTTCAGAGCGAAATAACCGGCATATACGTGATCAGCGGGAAAAAAGATATTGAAGATAGTCTCAAAAGCGGTATGGCGAATCCCCAGGATCGCCACGTTAATAAAAAGAAAAATATATAGTCTTAAAAGAGCGATCGGAAAAAAATGAGGTTTTTACCCATTTTGAGATTAATGACGATTTTAGCCATTTTCAAACAGCAATATCTGAGCTTTCCGTACGGTTACCGATAAAATCGAGGTGACCATCGT
>JABFVB010042184.1:0-12152 GCA_018812205.1 Adelognathus sp. PSUC_FEM 10030001 | reverse complement strand
GTTGAAGCATCTTCTTACATTTACCTGGTCGAAGAATTTACATCTTTGCCAGCCTAAATTCAAGATTCCTCTCTTCAAGAGCTGTTGATGCGCTACACACCCCATTTCCAGTACCATCGACCAGTCTTTCCTTTTGATAGAGTCAGTTCTGTAGTTTAGTCGTTTCACAATTTCCAGTTGCTCGTCCGTTTTTATGGTTTCGTTTTGGTCTCTCAGTGTCGTTGTCAACTCGTCGTCAGTTTTGTCGAACTCGTCTTGGCTTATTCCAACTACTTTTAGCCGATAGCTTTTGCTTTTTGGCGTTGGTTCGATTATTTGAACGTCCTCGCCCATTGCGCTAACGATCTCGTTTCTCAGAATTTGTCGTCCTTCTTTTTTGTCGCATTTCACAACCACTGTGCCCTTGTCATTTGTCGAGATTTTGTTGACACCCACGTTTGATTTTGTGATGTCGATTTTCTCTTTTATTTCTTTTTCTAGATTCGGGTTTTTTGATTTCGGTTTGATAACTACTGTGTTGTTATCGAACCTACTCTTTACCACGGCCGAGAGCTTTGAGGCTTTAGAATCCCTCTCTGGTTTGCATTTTATTGTCTGTCGTAATTCGTTTTTTAAGTCCTGTATCTCGGTTTTGAGCTCGGCGGTTTTTTCGCTCACAATTCTCTCGATAAATTTCTTCAAGTCGTCAAGATAGTCAGGCTTATCTACTTCTATTCCAACTGACTGTCATCGTCAGTGTCATATTTTCGTTTTTTCACAGTTTTTTTACTAGAATTTTTCCTTTCTGCTACCTTTACACACGTTATACATCCGATTAAAACCCCTTCCTTATAAACTTCTCTCGCTCCCCTACATTCCTCGTGATATAGTCGTCCACATTTACATTTAGTATCTTCGTATACGACCTTCTTGCAGTTCGAGCATTTTCCCCAGCTTGCGTTGGCCATAGTGTGAGAGTAGGACGGCGTGCGGGCCCTGTTCTTACTTTGCGCCACAGATCACAACGCCTGAGTTCGAACAGCGGCAACGGATGGTGTTGTGAGGAGTCCACTTGCGCGTTCGGCTTTGCTCAGCGTCGCTCGTCGCTGCTCGTTTCTCAGAAGGCACACTCGACGACCTCGGTGTTCGGTGCTACTCGGCTTAGCTCGCCGCCGCTCGACTCTCGGACGGCTCACTTGTGTACTTCGGCGCTCGGCACTGCCTTGATGTGTGTGTGTCGCGTATATGTACCTTCCCTTCGTGTAGTGATGTTGTCGTGTCGGATTTTCGATCGTCACTTTCTCGTGCAATTGCACTCACATATATGCTTGTTATTTGAATATACAATTGTATATTCATACAGAACACGTGAGTGCCACGAGACCACACTGGAATCAATGTGTGACTCACGAAGAGTGGCGTTAATAATGTGGCGTCAAAGAATATAATGCAAATGATCGTCAGATGTCAATAAACAAACTCCCTACACACACTTATGCGTTAGACGATTACAAACATTTCAATTGACTGAACAAGGACGGACAATAAAAAGAGACGTCATGTACTCACGAGAGAGAGAGAGAGAGAGATTGATTGATTGATTGATTGATGCTGTGTTTATTAGCTCTTAGCTACTTGTTTTCACTTTACATATTTTGTTTTACATTTACTTTGTCTTATTACTATTCTTATTCTACGTACATACTACATTTCGACATCCTCCCTTTTCACTTCCTCCTTCAGCAATCTTTTAAACTCTTCTAAATTTCGCGCTGCTTTTGTTTTCGCCGTTAATTTGTTATACATTTCGAATCCAATATACGTTATACTTTTTTGACCTTCTGCAGTTCTACTAAATTCTACACTTATATTATCTTTTCTTCTCGTGTTATAGTTATGTCGCTCATTGACTAGCTTTACTTTTTCACTTAAATAATTAGGTACCATTCCATTTTTCATCTTATACACAAACAAACACGCATTGTATCTCAACCTTTGTCTAATATTCATAAAACCTAGCGCTGCCAGCATGTCCGTTATCCTCGTATATCTATTACACTTTAATATTGCTCTCATAGCTCTGTTTTGCGTTTTCTGTAATGTGTCCATCCAGTATTTATTTACATTCAATAACAGTGTATTGCAATATTCGAAATGCGGCGCTACTATACTTTTATATATTGTTACCAAGGTATTCGAACTTACATATTTACTGACTCGATACATAAAACTTACTTTTTTGGCTACTTTTTTTACTATGAATGCTGCTAGACTATTGAAATTCATATACTCATCTATAATTACGCCTAGATATTTTATTTCTTTGACTTCCTCTATCCTATCCCCTGACACTACTATTTCACAGCTCATGTTTATGTACCCTTTTCTTTCGTCGTGTATCACCATAAACTTCGTTTTCGTTACATTCAGTCTTAAGGAATTTTGCTCTAACCATGTCGCGATTTTTTCCATATCAGTATTCAGCTTTGCTTCGATTACGTTACTATTCATATCACTAACATATATAATTGTGTCATCTGCAAAACATTTACACGAACAAAACTTCAATTGTTGAACAATGTCATTTATATAAATCACAAATAACAGTGGGCCGAGCACTGACCCTTGTGGGACTCCGTGTTTCGTATTTATTTCTTCAGATTTACTATTTTCGTATTTCACTTCCTGCTTCCGGTCACCTAAGTATGATTCAATCCACTTGTACACTGTACCTTTTATTCCATATTTTGCTAGTTTTTCCATCAGTATGTCTCTATTTATCGTTTCAAACGCTCTTTTGAAATCCAGAAAAACCACTCCTATATATTTGCTTGCATCTAAATCCTTCCTCCACTCAATTATTATGTTTTGCAGTGCCGTTTCGCATGAGTAATTTTTCCTAAAGCCTGACTGTTGATCTATAAGGATATTATTGCTTTCTATGTACTCTAGTAATTGGTTTTTAGCTGCTACTTCTAATACTTTTTCATATATCGGCAACATATTTATAGGTCTATGATCTTCAGCTCTTGTACTTCCGGCAACTTTCGGAATCGGTATAATTGTTGACGTTTTCCATTTATCCGGGAAGATCCCTTCTTGCAGTGATTTGTTTATCAACGATAGCATTATCTCACTTACGCTTTTCCATGCTTTTTTTAAAAATTCTGTACTGATACCTTCATCTGTTCCTTTTTTATTCGCGAGATCCCCGACTATCGTATCCATTTCCTCTTTTGTCACTTCCTTAAAATTTCCGAAATTTCTGTCTGCTTCTCTTTCTATTATTATTTCGTATTCTTCGCGTACTTCTGTCTCGTTTACAAGGTCATCTATACTTTTTGTGAAATACTGATTAAATGCATTTGCTATACTTTTTTCTTCGTTAATCACCTCTCCATTGAAACTTATGCCTTTTGAACTAGTGTTACATTTTTTATTCCCTATGAGCTCTTTTAACGTACTCCACATCTTTTTTGAGTTATCTTTCGCATTATCAATGTTTTCTTCATAATAGTCTATTTTGCTTTTCCTACTTATGGCGACTGACCTATTTCTCGCAATTTTAAACTCATTCCAATGCCACTCTAAGTTAGTTTGAACTGCTCGTTTATACGCATAATCTTTTTGTTTGCTTGCTTCCCTTGCTTCCGCCTTTATCCACGGTTTTTCTTTCCACTGCATTGGAATTCTCTTAATTTTTTTAGGCGCAACTATATCCAATGTTTCTGTCAAGCAGTCAATCACGTTGTTTGCCAGTTCGCTTGTGTTACTATTTTTATCGCACTTATTCGCTATCTTTGTCCGTAAAATATTTTGAATTTGTACCTCGTTGCAGTTTCTGTAATCTCTAGTCTCAAATTCAATCATTTTGCTTCTCGGTTCTTCATGTTTCATTATATCTATTAGTACTGTTTGGTGGTCTGTAATTTTCGGTGTGATAAGAACCTCTGTCCATATATGAAAATTTGAAAAAACCAAGTCAATCTGCGTTCTCGATGTCTCTGTTATTCTGGTATATGAATTTACGTATTGTTTCAGTCCTAGGCATCTCATATTTTGTAACAAACGTCTAGAATACTGATGTTCTTTCCTTACGTCAATATTAAAATCGCCTACTACTATTATGTGTCCCATCTCTACTATTTTTTCGCATTCTTCAGTTATGGTCCCTATGAATTCTCCGTCGCTTTTATTCGGCGAGTGATATACATTGCAAATCGTCAATTCCTTGTAAATGCCTTTCAAATTTATTATGCTTATCCATGTATTTTGCGTATAGTTTTTTGTCATCAACGTTTTATATTTAATGTCAGTATGAATGAATGTCAAAACTCCGCCCGTTCTGCTGTTTGTTGAGTCACACCTAACACAGTTATAATTTTCTATTTTTAGTTCTTTATTTTCTATTTCTTCGGTTATATGAGTTTCCGTTAGACATACAATTTTCGGCTTCATCCTTATTATCATATTTTCAATTTCGTCCTTGTTATGTAAAAAACCTTGAGCATTTAGTAATAGTATAAACGAGTCTTCTAAGTTAACATTCTCACTTCGTTTGACGTACTCTGATTGCTATTCCTCGCCGTAGCGCGTATTTTTTCGATTCCTACTTACAATTCTCTGATATGACTCACATTTGCTGTCTGTTGCTTCGTGATCCGTGTGTATCCCGTCAATCTTGAAATTTGTAGCTATCCGACAGCAGTTTACACAGTTTTTCTGTTCCGTTGTGCACTCCTGGACATCGTGTTCTTCTCCGCATTTTCTACAGCTCTTTTTGTTTCGGCAATCCTTCGCGAAATGGTTGAATCCCCAACAGTTGTAACATCTTGTCACGCTGACGTGGTCGTACACTGGGCAGTTTTTCCATCCTACTTTGATTCTCGTCTTCTCCACGAAGCGCTTGTGTGTTTCTGGGTCAACTTGTACGATTAATGTTGTTTCCTTTCCTTTCGGTGTAGTTTTCTTGATGATCTTCATTTGACAGACTTCTCTCTGTGCTTCCATGTCATTTTGCCTTTTAATTTGGTTTATGAATCCTTCTTCTTCCTCTCTTCCAATTTCTTCTTCGATGCCCACTATTTTCATCATTGGCAGCTTCTTTTCTGGTGCATAGACTTTGTATTGTTTTCCGAGTGACTCTTTCAGAGCTCCCGCCAACAAGTTTCTATCGCTACTTTTTTGACAACCCAGTATAACTTTTCCTTTTGCTCCACGTGCCATTGCTTTCACTCCGACACCCAGTTCCATTATTTTGACATTACTCTTTATTTTTCCTTCAGTTTCTTCACTCGTTTGCTCTTCAATCGGCTGTATTATTATCTGTTCTCTTCGACTTGCCTTTGTTATATTCGCATACGACACTTTTGGGTTGTTTTGATCGGTCCTGTTTACTTGCACAGTTTCCGCTGTAATCTTGTCATTTTCTTCCTTCAATTCTCTTATTTCTTCGCGTAGCTCGCCTATTTTTTCCGTGAATATCTTGACTACTTTCTGTATTTCTACTTGCACAATTTCTCCTATTGTTTCTTTCACTTTCTTACTGACTATCGCAGCTATTGCCTCGGAACTGACTCGATTTTTGCTTCCGCTTTGATCTTGATCTTCTCTTGTCATATTGTTTCTTTCGTCTTCGCTTCGTCCTGCATATCTATCATCATCGTCTCCTTCTCCAATACTTTTACCATCTTCTCTCTTTCTCTTTTTTACCGGGCCTGTTATTTCTTCAAGTGTTACTTCACATGGTACTAGCTCATTTTTCTCACTCCATACTCTATGTGCGAACGTACAACCAGGATGGAAATATTTCATGCAAACCGGACAATACAGTGTTCTATTCGCTATTTCTTTTTTGCATTTGCTGCACTGCGGAGTGCTCATTCTTCTTTGTGGTGTAAAAACCCGACGTAGGCTGTTAGTTATTTCGTTCTTGTTCAGTATTTGCCGGTCACATTTCTACTGCCGGTTGATACGGTTTCTCACTTATCGACCGAGCTGGTTAAGTAGATGTTGGTTCGGGTGCAGTAGTTAATGCGTCGGTGATCGTTGGCGCTAGCTGTATGATAAGATGTTGTAGATCGCGTTCTCTTCGATTCTGATTTTCCACGCATGCGCAGTTCTCCTCGGCTGGCTGAATACTTGTGTTGTATGCGTATGTATGTGTGTATTTCCAAGAAGTGAGGTTATAATTTCGACGATGATTTCTTGTTGATTTTGCTGTTTCTTCGTTATCTTTAGATGCTTCTCATATGTTGATACGAAAAGCAACAATTTGGCATGCTAATGTGTCTGAAACAAAAATCGCCCGAAGGCAGGAGGCGGCAGAACGATATTCGATTTTGACAGCTCGATAAAACAACAACAGGTGTACTCACGAGAGAGAGGGAGAGAGAGAGAGATTGATTGATAGTCGTTTATTTAGCCATTGGCTACTTACAGTTCCACCCTCTTCCTTCGTTCACATTACGCTTACTTCTATAGCTATATACATATTTTCGCCTTCTTTTCAACTCCAATTACATCACATTATTTTACAACGCATACATTTCATAGGATACATTCCGTGCCATACAGCTCTCTTCGCAGGATTCATTCGTTTTTCGCTTCTTCTTTCATCATTCTTTTAAATTCATTTACGCTTCGCGCAGCCTTCACGTTTTGAGGTAATTTGTTGTACATTTGGAAACCAGCATACGTTAGACTCTTCTGGCCGTCGCTTGTTTTACAAAATCTTATATCAATATTATTTTGTTGCCTCGTGTTATACTGGTGTCTCTCTTTCACAAATTTCAGTTCTCGAGTTAAATATGGTGGCATCAAGCCGTTTTTCAGTTTATATACAAATATACACACGTTATACTTAATCCTCTGTTTAATACTCATAAAACATAGTGTTTCTAACATTGTTCGTATCGGTGTGTACCTATTGCACCGTAATATTGCTCGCATAGCACGATTTTGGGCTTTTTGCATTATATCTACACTTTCCTGACTACAATTTAATAATATCGTGCTACAGTACTCAAAATGCGGGGCTACTATGGTTTTGTAAATTGTTACTATTGTCTTCGTCGATATTTGTTTATTAATTCTATACATAAAGCTCACTTTTTTCGCAACTTTTTTGGTCACAAACAATGCTTGACTGTCAAATTTTAAATGGTTATCGATCATGACACCTAAATACTTCAGCTCCACTTCCTCTTCTATATGTGTGTTTTCCAAAATAATATCACAAGAGTTACGCATGTGCAGTTTCCGTGGATCGTGCACAAGCATAAACTTAGTTTTCGCTGTGTTCAGCTTCAACGAGTTTCTTCGCAACCATTTTACCACTCTATCTAAATCGTAGTTTAGTTTCTCTTCGATCTCGCACGCATCTTTGCCGCTATAATATATTATTGTATCGTCCGCAAACATCCTACACGAGCAGTATTTTAACTCCCGTACAATGTCGTTTATATACACTATGAATAACAGCGGGCCCAAGACTGATCCTTGGGGTACGCCATACACAGTATTTAATTTATCTGATATTGCATTTTTATACTTCACTTGCTGTTTTCTGTTACTTAAATATGACTCGAACCAATTGCGTACTGTTCCTCTTATCCCGTAATTATTTAGTTTACTAAGCAGTACTTTTCTGTCCACAGTTTCAAAGGCTCGCTTAAAATCTAAGAAAACGACTCCTATCATTTCACTATTATCCATTTTACTTTTCCAATTAATTATTGTGTTTTGTAGTGCTGTTTCGCATGAGTAGTTCGCTCTAAATCCCGATTGTTCCTCGGTAAGAATCTTATTATCTTCAATATATTTTCGGATTTGCTTCATAGCTACTAGCTCAAGAACCTTCTCGTATATCGGCAGTATGTTAATAGGTCTAAAGTTCTCTGCTTTGTTACTTCCAGCGACTTTTGGTATTGGAACAATAGTAGATGTTTTCCATTGTTCCGGAAAGATTCCTTCGTTTAAAGATTTGTTTATCAAAGTAAGTATAACTTGCCCGATACTTTTCCATGCCCATTTTAGAATCTCTGTATTAATTCCTTCCTCCGTGCCTTTTTTATTCTCTAGTGTTCGTATAATTATATCAACCTCGTCATAAGTGACTTCTTGGAAATTTTCTAATGTACTACTATCCGTTTGTACCAGTCCTGATTCATTATTATTATTGCTGTCTCTGTCCGTATTTTTAATCAAATCCTCGATACTTTGCAGAAAATATTTATTAAATTCGCCAGCTATTGTTATTCCGTCTGTATATGCCTGACCGTTAAAATTTATATTACTGCTATTCTGTATTTGTTTTTTATTTCCTACTAGCAGGTTTGCATGGCTCACACGCTTCGCGTGTTCGCGTCTGAGCATCTGTGAATGCGAGAAACTGATGTTTCTAAGCCTTGACAATTCCCCAGTCATAATTAAAGTAGTCCGAGTGGGTCGTCTGACCCCATGTCAGATTCTGAGATATTTGAGAGAGAATAGCGAACACTTCTCGATGAGATGAAAAATATGGAAAAATCAAACATATCGAAGGTGCTCGAATAATCGATTTTGCATAATAATAATTCTGAAATATTATTAACAATTTTGTTTTTTTCTATCAATTTTTTGTGTATAAAGACGGAACGTTGCGGTCTGAGAAGGCTCCTCAAAGGGGGACTTGGAATAATTTGGCCTCGGCGGGGGCTGTCATAAGGGGACTTAGAATAATTCGGCCTATACGAAGACTGTTCAAAAGGGATTTACAATAATCAGGTATCGAGGAGGGCTCTCGAAGGAGGACTTTGAATGATTGGGCCTCGAGAAGGGCTCTCGAAGGAGATCCCCCGAAGCTGAATTATTCCAAGTCCCCCATTTGACAACCCTTCCCGAGGCTGAATTATTCCAACTCCCCCTTTGACAGCCCTCCACGAGGCTGAATTATTATAAGTCTCCCGTTGACGGCCTTTCCCGAGGCCGAATCATTATAAGTCTCTCTTTGGCAGCCCTCCCCGAGGTTGAATTATTCTGAGTTCCCCCTTAAAAGCCTCCCTCAAGGCCGAATTATTCCAAGTCCCTCTTTGACGACCCCCCCCCAAGACTGAATGATTCTAATTCTCTTTTCGACAGCCCTTCCTGAAGCCAAATTATTCCAAGTCCCCCCTTTGACAGCCCTTCCCGAGGCGGAATTATTCCAACTCCCCCTTTGACAGCCCTCCTCGAGGCCGAATTATTATAAGTCTCCCGTAGACGGCCTTTCCCGAGGCCAAATCATTATCAGTCTCCCTTTGGCAGCCCTCCCCGATGCTGAATCATTGTAAGTTCCCCTTTAAAAGTTTTCGTCAAGGCCAAATTATTCCAAGTCCCTCTTTGACAGACTTCGCCAAGACCGAATTGTTCTAAGTCTCCCGCTGACAGGCTTCCCCAAGGCCGAATTATTTTGAGTCCCCCTTTGACAGCCCTTCCCGAGGCCAAATTATACTAAGTCCCCTTTGACAACCCTCCCCGAGGCCGTAATATTCTGAGTATCCTATGTGTCTGGGAGAGAGAGAGCCTTTAATTGCTGCAAACAGGTTATAACGAATGAAAAGGAACCTATGTTTGCCTAAAAAATGCACAAAAGGCCTTTATACGTCTTTTCCATTCGTATTACCTGCTTGCAGCATATGAAAGCTCTCTTCCATTCTCTCTCTCACACACACTGTGTCCTCCTTTAAAAGCTCTTCCCATGGCCAAATTATTCTATAACGAATGGAAAGAAACGCATAAAGGTTTTGTTTGCATTTTTTACGATAAAATAGCTTCCTTTTCATTCCTCATATTCCGTTTGCATCATTCGAAGGCTTTCTCTCTCTCACACACACATTCGAAAAGGGTACTTAGAATAAATTCAGCTTCGGGGAAGGCTGTCAAAGTGGGACTTGGAATAATTCAGCTTCGAGGAGGGCTCTCAAACCGGACTTAGAATGTGAGTTTCTGTGTGAGTGTCCGTGTGAGTCTGTGAGTGTCTGTGAGAGTATATGTGTGGATATATGAACGATAACTCGTATGAGTGTCAGTGAGAGCCCGAAAGTGTATATGTGAGTGTCTGTGAGGGTGTCTGTGTGAATATATAAACGTCTACCTATATGGAGGGGACTCGGAATAATTCGGCCTCGATGAGGTGCCTCAAGGGGGGACTTAGAATAATTTGGCCTCGATGGGGGCTCTGAAAGGGGCACTTAAAATAATTCAACCTTGATGGAGTGTCTGTGAGTGTCTGTGAGTGTCCGTGAGTGTATGTGAGTGTCTGTGAGAGTATCAGTGGGGATATATAAACAATAACTTGTATGAGTGTCTGTAAGAGTCTCTGTGAGTATGCGTGAGTGTCTGTGAGAGTGTCGGTGTGGATATGTGAACGATAACTTGTAAGAGTGTCCGTGAGTGCCCGAGAGTGTATATATGAGTGTCTGTGTGAGTGTCCATGTGAGACAGTTTTGTCTAAAAGTGTCCGTGAGAGTGTCTGTAAGTGTCTATGTGAGTGTGGACAGACACCAAAATCGGGGACTTCGCTTTATATTGTAACGTGGCAAAATTTGCTTCACGTTTTCGTGTTTTTTTTCCGTGAATCACCGGACTGCTCGAAGCGACACTACTCCAAGGCATCTCGCAGGGCTGTTAGGGAAATTAGGATTTTGGTAATAATGCTGGCTGTAAAAATAATTTCATGTGCGTGGATCACGGGAGACGGAGAGTGTGTCACGAGAGGAGAGGGTGTTGGACCGTCGGGCGCATCGCTGAGTCCCACCTCGGCTGTCAACGTCGCTGGAAAAGAATGGCAGATGGTCCATTTTTCCCTGCCGTACCGAGCTTCGGGCCAATAGGCCGAGATATGAGGGATCGGAGGAAAATTCGATCGCCGATGGCCGATTTTTGAGAGTCCCGAGAGGACTGGCTGCAATTCTTCGCTGCAATTCTTCGATGCATCGTTGCTGCATATTTGTGGCATCGTATACTCTTCTCGGCAACTGACGAGGCATAGTTTTGCCGGGCGATACCGTAAGAGTCCTCGGGTATCGAGGGCTCGTATCGTGTCAAGGCGCGCGTGGCTCACGCTTGGGCTTCGCCGATCGGCCGGACGGATGGAGGCAAGCGAATCGAGAAGAAGGGAGATTTCGGGAAATTAGCGAATAGGCCGAGGTGGGGGGAAGCGCGTTGACGCGGAGAATTGAGTATTGTATCTCAGGGCATTTTTCCGTGAGTCCTTCGCAAGAGTGGTTCGGCGATTCGGGAGCGATTTTTCGAGGATTGTACAGAGCGAGTGAGAGCGAGCGATACCGTGGCACGCATACGTTGGCGACAGAAAATTCGTGACTCGACTATCGTCACAAGTGCGGTAAGCCATCTCCCGTGGCCTTTGGATTGAAGTGATTTTATTATTTGGTTTTGTTATCTATCTCCGTGCAACCGCAATCTTTTTTTTCCGAGTGAGAAATTGTGTAATTCCGTGCGTCGACCGGCTCGATTCCGTGGGTCCCGCGTGGTCGTGATCCGCGCGAAGATTGTGAGATCCGCGATGTGAAATCCAAAGTTTTGTGGCTGAAATATCTGGCCATTCGTTCCTTCAATGTTCTATTGAAACGCTCTACAACAGCTGCTTTGATATCAGGGTAGCGAGCAACACGAAATAGACTCTACTCTTTAAAAATCTTTGCAAAATACTACCGACAAATTCTTCACATCTGTCAGTTTGCAAGTATACGGGAGTTCGCCCACTACTTCCCGACAGTATTCACTTCAATCCCTCTGTTGTTTCAGCGCATGTTTTGTCACGCAGTACTTCAACCCATGCAAATTTACTAAGCACGTCGCTAACTACCAAAAGATAAAGAACACCATCGTTATCATCTTTCAGTGAGCGTAAATCGACGAGATCAGCTTCCCATACATCATCAATATTAGTCACATTGTAATGACGTCTCGGGAACTTTCGGCGTATCGGTCTGTGTAGTGTATAAGCATCTTGTGCTTGCAACCATTTAAAAACATGCTCCCGTGGAATCTTTTCTTTTTTAGCCGTATGGAGTAGGTTCGGAGCCCCTGTATATCCAGCAGGGTGTGCAGGATTGTAATAATATTTTTCCAACAAACTCATTTCTTTTTCTATTGATATTTTATTATAATTTTTTCTTACAATACCAATT
>JABFVB010041073.1:0-12202 GCA_018812205.1 Adelognathus sp. PSUC_FEM 10030001 | reverse complement strand
TTTTTTTTATATATATAGGGATTGTCGTGCTTATGCCTGTGCCGGCGGGTTTTCTCCATATAGTAATTCTTGACTCGATCTTGCAATTTGGGGAATGTATTTTTTTAAATTGTCGGTGTGATACATGCCACGCTCGACCTGCGATTTTACGCCTTCGATGATGTAGGTGCCTTCCGCTACTTGTTTTCTTATGCGGTACGGGCCCTCAAAAATCTCGAAAAATTTAGCCACCATTTTGTTCGCTGCATCGCTAACATTGCAGGCCTTTGCCAGAACGAGGTCTCCGACTCTAAAGGTGACGAGTTTGTGACTTTTGTCGAACCGTTTTGCTCGAATGCGTCCTTTCTTTCGAATTCTTTCTGCAGCAAGCATTAGTTTTTGCTCGTAAATGTTCTCATCCTCCGGACCTTGAAGATCCTTTAGAGTCTGGAACCATTGCTTCCATATCCTTATTGGTTTCTTTTTCAGCTGCAGCTCGACTGGCGTAAATTCCGTGGTCTCGTGGCATGTTTCATTCATACAGCTCTCAATTACCCTGACCCATTTAACCCATGAAGAGTGTTTTCCGGTTATGAGTGACCTAAAGAAACGTCCGATCTCCCGATTCACTCGCTCGACGATATTACCCTGAGGGTGCCGAATCGACGAGAAAACCGCTTGAATCCCTTCTTGTTCGAGTTTGGCCAGCCATTTGCGTGATGTAAACTGGGTTCCATGGTCAAATTGCAATTTTTTCGGTTTACCGTACTGTGGTATGTAATCGTTAAATATTTTGTTAATCGTTGTTGTCGCTGTGATCGTTTTAAGTGGGTACAAGACCACATATTTTGTGAAAGCATCGATTGTGACAAGTAGATATCGCATTCCTCGTGCCCCCGACGGAAGTGGACCGTAGAAGTCAATCGACACTAGGTCACCTGGTCCTTCCGGGGTGAGATTTTGCTGGGCAGCATATGAATGTTGGTTCGGGACTTTGTTTCTCTGACATGAATCACACGATGCTAGCAGTCCTCGTATCACCTTATAGAATCTCGGATATGTGAAATCCTCCTCAAGCATCTTCCAGACCTTTTTCGCCCCCACATGGCCATATAGCTCGTGAGTTTCCCAGATGAGATCGAGAATTAATTCCCTTGGTACCAACACTCTTTCTAGATTTCCTGACGATTTTTTTATCAGTACGCCGTCTTGGAAGCGATATTTCTCATTTCCTTCTTTTGGAGTCCTTTCAATAATTTTGTTGATACGTTCGTCTTCTCGCTGCCATCTCGCGAGCATGCGCACACCCTCCATCACGGTCCTTGGAGGTCTTTTTGCCAGTAACGTGGCGATTGCTAATTCTTTTCCTTTCTTCGCACCGGCCTCTGGAGGCTGGATGCGACTAAGTACATCCGCGACGACATTTCTGGCACCAGGACAATGTTCGAACGTTAAATCATAGTCCTGGATTGCCAAGACCCATCTCGTCAAACGCTCGTTTAATAATTGGCTATTTCTGAGGAAAATCACCGCCTTATGATCAGTGATGACGGTTACCTGTGCCCCGTAAAGATACGTTCGGAATTTTTTCAACGTCCAGACTATAGCCAACAATTCCTTTTCTGTCGTTGTATATGCAAGCTCCGCTCCCTTTAATGTGCGGCTTGCAAACACTACCACCCCCAGTTCACCGTTCTCGTCTTTCTGTGCGAGCGTTCCCCCGAGCGCATAATTGCTGGCATCAGTTTGCAATACATATCCTCGATTTGGGTCGGGGTGTTTCAAGAGCACATCGGCTATGAACAAATCTTTGACCCGATTGAACGCCGTTATCTCCGGTGTTTCCCATCGCCATTTCACACCTTTGTGCAACAGCTCTAGGAGAGGGATTGTTTCTTCCGCGTGTTGGTTAGTAAATTTTGTGTAATAGTTTACAAGACCCAAGAATCCTCGCAGTTGCTTAATGTTTCTCGGTGCAGGAAATTCTTGTATTGTGCGGATTTTTTCCGGCTGTGGTTTGATTCCCTCTGTCGTGATGAGGTGTCCCAGAAAATCGATTTGTTTTCGAAAGAACTGAGCTTTTCGGAGTTTTAGCGTCATCCCATGTTCTCTTAGTCTTCCCAGCAGGGCATCTATGTGCCTCATGTGTTCTTGAAAGCTACTCGAGACACACAGCAAATCGTCCACGAAGTTTATCACGTTTTCGCCCATGTCGCACAGTACAATGTCCAGTGCTCGTAGCAGACTAGAGGTGCTGGTTTTGAGCCCGAATGGTGTTACTACGAATTCGTAGACCCTTCCCCTGTGCCGAAACGCTGTATATTTTCTTGAGTCCGGGTGAAGTGGAATTTGCCAAAAACTGTTTGTCAAATCCAGGCTCGTCATGATTTTAACCGCGTGACACCTTTGGAATATTTCCTCAATTTTCGGTGTACATTCGTGGTCGTTCAGCATTATCTGATTGAGTTTTCTCGCATCGAGGCACAGTCGGACAGTGCCGTCCCTTTTGTCTACGACCGTGAGAGGATTTACCCACTCGCTGGTCGATCTTTGAATGATGTTGTGACTTAAAAGATTTTCTATCTCCCGGTCCACTTTTTCAATATACTTCATCGGTATCGGATATGAGTGTGCAGCAATCGGTTCGTTCTTAGTGATGACGAGCTTGTGCTCGTACACCTGGATACGACCTGGAGCCTTCCGGAATACTGCCCTATGTCTCCAGAGAATATTTTTCAGAGTTCTCCTCTCGTTGTCAGAGGTGAGGTTGGCCTCTGATATTACCGCGTCGATTTCTTCGATCGTGATTTCCTCACTCGTCCTCTGATTTTCCATGCTTGCAACTAGGGAATCCTCAACTACCATTTTGTTGTTACTTTGACCTTTCTTCTCTGTCGTTGTCTCGGTGCCAGTAGAGGTTTCTTCGCTCTTGGTCCAGTTCTCGTTGGATTTTTTAGAGGTGTCAATTGATCCGTATGGCCTCTGAATTTGCTCGATATCATTTCTAAATATGGGCTTCGTGGGGACAATATCCGTGAGATCATTATATTTGACCCTCAATGTTTCGTTCCCAACATCGATGAGACTTTTGAGGGGGTGTAGAGTGTCGATACCGAAGAGCACGTCTCTGACCAAACCCGGAATTACCAAGTACCTAATGTACGTGGTTATTTTTCCGATACTTGTGGCCGCCATTATTTGTTTCGTAATTCTGCACGGCCGTCCTCTCACGGCTCCTCGTACGGTGATTCCCGTGACCGGAAGAATTGGACAATTTTTGAAGACCTCTATGTTTTCCAAAAAGAATTCCTCCGAAATGGCCGTCACTTTGGCTCCCGTATCGATCAAGACGGTGACTTGGATTCCTTCCACCTGAGCATATATTTCCGGGCACTCGATTATTGGGATCTTTTCCTCATTAATCTCTTCACCCATTAGAAATTCTCGGGTGTCGGAAAAAATGGTGTTAATCGCGATTGGCTCTATTGTTTGTTTTATCTCTTGTTTCACCGTTGTACTCTTCAATTTATCGTTTTCTAGAGCGCTGTCTGTGTCGGGTACAACGGTTATTCGTTTCCCGCCGACGAGGTGCTCGGCTTGTCTTTGTTGTTGTGTGCTGTCACTTCTTGGATGTTTTGATTCTGCCTCGGTGCTCCCGGCCGATTCGGTGGGTGGTCACCATTGCGGTTTGGGCCATTCCATGTCCTCTGCCCCCCATGACCTTGATGGTTCGGTGTAGGAGGTGTTGAAGCACTGTTTGAGTTCCCTTGTGCCTTTTGTGTCTCCGGCATTCGGTATGGACGATTTTCTGGTTGTGCATCAGGTTTTTTTTCCGTGTTTTCTCGTCGTTTGGCGTTTACCGGACCGCCCTGATCTATTCTTTCCAGGAAGTTTATTAATTCACTGAGTGTTTTGAAGCCTCGCCCTATGACGACCGCTTGTATCTCCTCCGTAAAATGTTGAGCCAGATACTCTACCGTATCTTGTTCACTCGGGGCGGGCGTAAGATCCCTTGCACTCGCGAAGATTCTTGTCGCGTACTCAACTCTAGTCGTTTTGAGATCTTTGTTGTAAAAGCCAAACTCGAGGTTTCTCCGGACTTTCTTTTGTATATCTCGTCCCCAGAATCGTTCTCGGAATTCCTGTTCCAGTTGCTCTACTGTTTCAACCTGATCTTCGACCAGGAGCCACCACTCTTGTGCTGCTTTCTCGAAACATTGACCCAGAATATACTTGAGTTCAAGCACGTTTGGCCGAATCACCTCGTAGTATTGTCGAAATTCTCTCAGGAATTTGACCGGTCTACTTTTTCCCGAACCGTCGAACGTTGGTGGTTTGAATCGAATCTGTGATTCCACCATCCGACAGGATCGACTCCTCTCGTGAGCGTCCTCAGGGATTGTTTCGTCTTCCGGTGTTTCTCCCCAAATTTGTCTCCTTGTCTTGCTTTTTGACATAATTCTCGTGCTCTCAGTATCGGGTCTTTCTTTTGCTCCTTCTACTCGCTGTTTGATTCGGGTTTCAAACTCTTCGTACGCGAGTCTTTGTTGCGCATTGTTAACCTCAAGTACGCTGATGCGTTCTTCTGTGTCGCGGAGCTTCGTCTCAACGTTTCGCACCTTCTCGTCTATAGGTCTTGTGACCTTGACCACCTCTGCGGCCAGATGCGTCTGAAGAATCGTCATTTTGTTTGCCATTCTAAGTTCTACAAATTCCAGCCTTTTGTCAACTGCCTCAAGCAGCTCGACTTGCATCTTTTCCGCAGTTTTAGTGGCCTCGATTTTGTTGGCCCTTATGTCGTAGCTCATCTCATCACTACGTTTTGAGTGGTCGATGGTGATTCGCGATAGTCCTTCTAGCCGTAGGGCCAGATCTCGTATCGACTGCCGAATTTCGAGGAGGATTTCTTCTGTGAGGGTGGATTCTCTTTGTTTCGATACTATCCTTTTAGGATTTTTCTTTGAGAGGGGATTTGCTTCCTCAGCAAATTTTCCATTTCCTTTTTCGAGAATTCGTTGTTGTGCCCTTGACGGTAGTGTGATATCCTCGAAAGTGGTACCGACGCCTGAGTCAAAAAGTCGCTGAATCTCGAGATCGTTCGGTGTTTCTGGTCGAGAGTGTTCTCCGACGTCCTCTGCAGTGGTCTTTGTCGCTAAAGATCCTCCTTGCGCTTCGTTGGAGTTGTTCTCCTGCGTGTTTTGTTCAGTATCGTCATCCATTATAACCAATTTTAATTTTGAAAAGACCGGAATTTTTACAGCGCACCTGCCCCACGTTGGGCGCCAGTTGTAACGTTACACTTTTTGGCCCTAGGCAGAACTAGGTGACAGAAAGGTACACGTGTGAGTTCTTTGCTCTTGATGAAAAAGGGCAGGTGCTGTGAAGTAAAATAATTCCGTTTATGTTGATTCCAATCGTCAACGTAGCGTTTGTTTATTTAAATCTTCCGACGATACAGATTCACTCCGTGGTTCATGTTAAATTTGGTACCAATATTATTCTCCTTGGTTTACAATCAGATTTTTATTTTTATGTAGAGAGGGCGAACATTTTGTCGAGACATAGTGTCGAATGAGGCGATTTCAATTTAGAAGGTTGAGGCTCGCATAATTGGATATTCTTTCCGATAGCAAACTCTTGAGCATTTTATATTTTGAATTTGGGATAAATGATTCTAGTTTTTCATAAGAAGGAATCAGGAACACCGAATTTGGAATGTCTCCACCCCGGTCTCGCATGCCCTTAGGTGTGAGGTTTGCTTCTATGGGTTTTCTATGGGGTGAGAAGGGAATCAGGAACACCGAATTTGGAATGTCTCCACCCCGGTCTCGCATGCCCTTAGGTATGAGGTCTATTGGTAATGTCTCTACTAGGTGGGAGGGAACAGGAACACCGAATTTGGAATGTCTCCACCCCGGTCTCGCATGCCCTTAGGTATTAGGTCTATTTGGTGTTTGGCAAAGTGCCCAAGCTGCTCATTCAAGGATGCTATCTGAAATAAAAAGTAGAAATTGTTATGTCGACGCTTCGCGGCTCTATGTCCCGATGCTGTGTTCGCCTATCTTTGATTTCCACTCGATATTGTTTCTGTTGACGCTTCTGGATCCTCGGGTGGCGTTTTTACAGTGATTCTCGATCTGGATCTTCTTAGCGACGTGATTCTGTCGTCTCAACAATCTGTGTTGAGACGAAACGTCAAAATCTGCTCCGCTTCTTTACACGTAGATGATATTTCGAGATATTAATTATTCGATGTCTCGAGTTTTCTCACAGAGTACCATTTCTCGACTATATGGAGATTGCACGGTGTCTTCCTTGACCATATGCTTGGTACTAAGAGAGAACTAGCGCTCTAGCAGAGCTAGTGCAGCGGTTGAGTGCTCGAAGAAAGAATACCGCTCTCGGCTTGCGGGCCGCCTTATATACTGGTCGCGTGGTTCACAAAAGGCATTATAGGGGGTGCTATTTCGATGGCCAGCGCCCTCTATTTCGGAGCATTATCGCGCGTTTTCGCTGTGTACGCGGGGGCTTCCCCGAGCGCGCGCTTTCTGATCTCGTGATTGGCTGTTTGCGACCACGCGAGCTGCCGTCGCTTACCGCAGCGCCCGTCATGCCTACGAGCAGCAGCCTGCCCCTTACTGCAGCGCTCCCCGCGCTACCGTTGCGCCATCTCCCATGTCGCTCGGTAGCTCGCAACCGCGCGGTGCGCCATCTCTCGCTGATTTCTGACACCCTTGTCTAGTCGGTCGGTGCACAAGAGCGAAAATTTTAATATGCGCGAATAGTATTCGGCGTACGAGTTTTCTTTACCTTCAATCTCATCTTTACCGTCTCAGTATAGTATGGAAATATTTTTATTCAACTTGGTGCGAGAAACGCAGGTTTACGCACGCTTCGCGCCCGTAAGACGCAATTTCCACACCTCGTAAAATAAAATTTAGTACGATACGCGGCGGAAAAACATTTTCTCAGCTCGTGTGATTGCGAAACTCGCCTTCAGGTCGTGCTGCAAACTCACACTCGTCAGAAAAAGTTTTTTCGCACTCGTATCGTAATGTACTATTTCGTGTTATGAAAGAATCTCACAAACATTCCACATCACAAAAAAAATCCATAGAAAAAACAAATGGTTTCGCACTCGTGTACTCCAGATTCCCATAAAAACTCGTCGGTGAATGATTTTATTAACAATGCGTAGTGCAGACGACCAAATAATAGTACGTGGTCATCTTGTTGACTGAATAATTTCCTTAATCGTGCAATTTAAAAATAAATGAATAAAAAAAAGTAGCGAGTACATCTGCGTGTACTCACGAAAAAATTATGTGAAAATATATTCAGCGGTGCAGCGTCGGGATTTTATTACGGCCGTGACGTTTTTTTTGAGAATACTTTTCTCAAATTCACTTCTTCTCCAGATGGACCGTAACGCTTTTTGAAGACATTTTTCAAAAAACAACTCCGCTAAGATGTTTTCATATCAATTACAATCGACATAAGATGGCCGGAGTAACAACAAACATAGATGGAGTAAAATTGGAATGTTTCATACAATAGATATAGATATAGATATACACAGGAACAATGCGAATAATAATGGTTATAATTGAGCGGACTTTTGAACCTGTAAATCGTTAATTCATTTACCGGCAATATGGATGGATTACTGACATTATTTTAGGTTGGGCCGTTCGAGATTGAGGGAACGCTGACTGGTCGAAGGTACTGTGAATTTCTCCGGCGTTATCTGCGAAGGCTTTGCCGACGTGCTGGACTCACACCCGCGGAATGGGGTCGCATGTGGCTGCAGCATGATAACGCACCCGCTCATACCAGCCACGCTGCTCAAAATATCCTGCGGAGGTTGTTTCCCGAACGTTTTATTGGAAGAGGTGGTGCGGTAGATTGGCCTGCACGCTCTCCAGACTTAAATCCACTCGATTTCTTCCTCTGGGGGCACATCAAAGGCATTGTGTATCGTACGCCTATTGCTACACGAGAAGAGCTTGAACAGCGAATCGAACAAGCACTTCGTTCGATTACTGCCGAAATGTTGAGAAATTGTGCTCGTAGTCTTCTTCATCGTGCTCGATGCTGCATCGAGATGGGGGGAGGCCACTTTGAGCACTTGCTGCATTAGCTCGCGGACAAGAGAGGTCAGTATACATCGGAAGCAAAATAATAGTTTTTTTAAGACCAATTATCAGTCTAATTATGTATGTGTTCCAGGATTGGGACAAAGGTGCACGGAACAAACGAATCTTAGGATTCTAGTTGAAGCAGAGTCATCTCATGAGTGATTGAGGTCTCAAGTCATCATTTTCTCGTTCGAAGCGACCAAGCATGTCGGAGATGTCGACACGTCTTCACTGCACAAAAAATGTTTCTAGAGATATTTGGCATCTAATCGATGAATTTGTCACTATGGCTGTGATTCGGAAAAACAAAAAAAAAATTCAAAGCATCGAACTGATTTCAAAGTACAATTGTTACATAAGGGGTGAAGGCAATACGTAGCAATTACTGAAGGTGTGTTTTTATGCTCCTTGACAGTCGTCGTTTTGCTGTTTTCCAATAAATGTTTTCAAGCCTTCTTGTTCATGTATTCAATTTATTGACGGTAAGCTAAAAATATCCACCAGGAGAAGAGATCAATTTACACAATACAATGTACAAAACATCGGGCTAGATTTGAACTACCTGGCTAATTTGGGATAAGCAATACGTCGGAAATGCCCGAATATGTCGGAGTAAACTCCGACATATTAAAAAAAAAGGTGTAAATAATTGTATAAATTTTGTATGAATACAAAAACGTAGTCAGCCAGTTCCGGGGAAAAGCGCAATCTGTAATATTTATATTCATCGAGAAAATAATTAATTATGAACATTGTGGGGATCGGGAAGTATCGTTTTTTATTTTCAGCTTTGTGCATATTCTCTGTTTTGCCTACAGTGATGCCTTTACGTGCTTCAACCCAACGTATAGTTGAATTTGTCTTCGATTTTATCTTCCATTGTATACTCACATTGATTTTCAGTTCCACTAACCCAATATAAATGGAGACAGCACTGAAGATAAATGTGAGGAGCTATATGAATGTATACTTAAAGACAAATTTGATAGTACGTGCGGAGACGGCTTTAAAAATATCGCCAACAGTATTGAAAATATTTCCAAAGGTGGAAACACGAACTAAACAGTTTGGACGCTCAAGAAAAATGTGTAAATTCGTTGTGTGCAGTTGATAATGTTTTAAACAACTTCCAGTCATCAAAAAATAAAGCTCTCGATGTTTCCTTCGATTATGTCCTCCATTTTGTCTTCAGCGATGTCTTCGCATGCTTCATCTCGACGTATACTCGATCGTATTTGTCTTTCATTATACATTCGTAGAGCTCGGCACATGTATCTTCAACTGAAAAGTAATGTGAGCATACAATGGAAGACAAATTCGAGTATACGACGGGTTGAAGCGTGTGAAGACATCGCTGAAGACAAAAATGAGGATATAATCGAAGAAAACATCGCGAGCCTCATTTTTCGATGACCGGAAGTAGTATAAAACATTATCGAGTGCACACAAGGGACTTGGACATTTCTCTGGCGCGTCGAAACTGTTTAGTTTGTGTTTTCACCTTCGAAAATATTTTCAATACTACCAAATTTGTCTTGAAATATAAATTCGTAGAGCTCCGCACATTTATCTTCAACTGATAACCAATGTGAATGGAGACAACGCTGAAGATAAATGTGAGGAGCTATATGAATGTATAATTGAAGACAAATTGGATAGTACGTACGGAGACGGCTTCGAAAATATCTCCAACAGTATTGAAATATTTCCAAAGGTGAAAACACGAACTAAACAGCTTCGACGCTCAAGAGAAATGTCGGAGTACGTTGTATGCAGTCGATAATGTTTTATACATCTTCCGGGTGTTTTATACAACTTCCGGGCATCGAAAAATGAAGCTTTCGATGATTTCTGCGAGCATATCTTCCATTTTGTCTTCAGCAATGTCTTCGAATGCCTCAACCCGACTTATACTCGAATTTGCGAATTATTCGGTGAACGACAACTTTGAAGATAACTTCAACAACATTGAAGATATGCTTCAAGGTAGAATCGATATCGTTTTTTTTCATCTTCTTGAATCTTCAGTGATGCGGCTGGCCTCTGTTCACACCATCATGGCTAATTGAAGCTTGTTTTCATGAGCCATCTCTTCGAGCCTGCAAGAATTAGAAAAAAAAATTAATTGGCTGTCGCTATTCAGAAACTTCCAAAAAATCAATACAAATTTCGATGTTATCATCTCTATCTTTCACGCCAGCCGGAAAAGCCTTCCGATAGCATCGAGTTTCCTCCAATGCTGCTGTATCCCATGTGCTTGACTCGTACATCCTTTTTCCCTCGCAATGAACATCATTCGGGCTTCGAATTCGTAAGTCTATTACCGCTTTCTAGCTGCGCCAAGTATGTATCCATCCGAGCAATTTCTTCAACCTTGCAAAACGTTATGAAACAATTAGAATTAATTTTCACAATACGTCGAATTTGTTAATTAGATTCAAAGTAATCATGAAAGAAATTTGTTGCATTGAGTGGTAAATTAGCAGTAATATCAAACAGGTGTAGCAAATTTTGTTAATAAAAATATTGAAACGGTGGGCTCACGTAACAAATAAGTTTATTTTTTTTTCCCAGAAAAACTTTCAATTTGTAATGTAATTGTAAATCATCTTTATGAAATACATGTTGTAGACTATCAATTGAAACATTTTTACAGTCATAATGTGTCTCTTAACCATGTGACACCGATCTCAAATTATTTCACTTGTCGCAACTTTCGACCGGAGAAGTCAACGGATCTCTATTTTTGATATTTTATTTTCATTGTAATAGTGTTTGTTATGGTTTGAGTGTTGGACATTTTCTTGCAAGCACTGCGAGCGATTGTATTACATAGAATGTGTAAAAAAAACGAATTTGATGGAAATTGCATAAACAACATGCAAATAATAAGGTTGTGATAACAAGATTTTTACTTGGATCCGAAACAATTGTACACTATCAAAACGTTACGGACGGAGTAACCGGGGACGTCATACACCGCCGGTACATCGCTTTGTTTACATACGTGTTTATAATAATTACTCACGTTTCATTCTCGTCAACGATGTATTTTCCGAAGCTGTACCAATACATTTTCACTCTCACTGTTTTTACACGAACACTGTTTTTTAAATTTCCTTCGGTGCAACACGAGAATGATGTCATGTGTTGCATTGATTGCCGCACGTCGCAAAATCACTGGTAACGCTGATAAACATTTAACGAATATCGCTGGTAACCTCACTTTTCGTCCGTCAGCGGAAACCTCACAGCTGTTCGGCGAGTGAGGGGAACCACCGTCTCGATCCGGCGTGAACGCAGGCTCGAAAGTGTAAGGGGAGCGGAGGCCCGTCCGACGTTGCCAGATCTGCGCGAGTCAATTCCGAACCACCCAGCGCGGCAAGATGGCCCTTTCTCATTGGCTCAATTATTCAAATTTATTATGTCAATAACTAATTAACTATTGCGCGTTGACAAAAACGGCCAAGTAACTTTGCTCCGGAGACAAAAAACTACCGAACAACAAAATCTTCGAAAATCATTCTGGATCGCCCTGCATACGAGCGTTCGAGTATGGCAAGATCGATTGGCAGCACACCTGCGATGACGGGTATTGCCGCTGCCGAGGTCGTTCGATATGCCTTAGTCACCCTCAAAAGTGACTGGCGTTGAGCGCTAGTGAGCACTTGGCAATCATGGACGTTCAAGAGGTCCGACCAACTTGACGCAGCGTAGCTTACTACCGGGACGAAAAGGCCTTTGTACAGTGTACTCAATGCCTTGTGTTTCAGTCCGTATTTGGCCTTTGCCACACGCGACAAGTCGCCGAACATTTTACGACCCTTCTCGCCTACGCGCTTGACGTGAGTTTTGATTTTGAGTCCCGAGTCAAAGTCGACGCCCAGGTACCTTATGTTAGGTTTCACCTTTATGTTTTTACCATACAGCTTGTTTGGCAATAAGTTTTCACGAACCCCAAATGTGTGAGAAGGCATGAGAGTATAGTGGACTGTATTTATGTGTGAGAATGGTCGGATATATTCGAGGTGAAGCAGGTGGAAAATAAATGTACTTAACACTGTGAATCGTGACAGTTTAGGGCA
>JABFVB010039962.1:0-12231 GCA_018812205.1 Adelognathus sp. PSUC_FEM 10030001 | reverse complement strand
TTCGCGTTCCAGTTTGACTTTCAGTATACAAAGAAAAGCCCGAGGCAAACTCGCGAATCTCGCCGAGTAACTCCTATATCGAAGCGAAGGAGAGGTTGAAAGCACGCAGCCGACGAAGATATGACCACTTCTGCTGCTTGATACAGGGTATAATGGAGTAGATTTTCCGTTACTGTACTAGGGTACAGTAGAATCTCTGACAAGTCTCTTCCTACACTCGCCGTCCGCATCACCTTCACCACCGAAAGTTGTACAGTCTTACTACGGTCCCATCACAGATTCACGAAGGCCTTCAGCTGCAGTGTAAGTGCACAGCGCAAAGGCAATACTCACCTGGAGCCTCCGAGGAAAGATCGAAAGACGAGAAAAACGACCGCGATATTCCGTGTGGTTACAGCGTGTATTATAACCACGTATATACGCGAGCGCTCCCGCACTAGTCCGGTCGGTCGGGATTGCCGGAGGCTGCGAGGAGGCTGAGAGCGCTCGTCTTCGACGCTGGTCGGGTTCCGAAGATTACGATCATAACGAAAAAGCTTCCAAGTCGCGATTGGCCATCGGCGAGGCGGCAGCGCGAACGACAGACGCTGGTATGAGAGTACGTTCGGCGCGACGACCGGATCACATGTAGCAAGAGTCGATCGTATATATAACGCAGGAGGAAGAAAATACGAATGACGAGGAACGAGACGAGAAGAGATCGAGGAAGAACGGAAAGAGACACTGTACATACACGCGAAGCAAGGTAGAGGGAGAGAAGAAAGAGAAAAAAAGGGTCCGGAGGAAAGACGACCGAGTTGAGCGACGAAGATGCGACAACGAGTGAACGAACGACGGAGAGCCGAGAGGATTAAGAAAAGACCGAGTTGCAGAGGGTGAACATTGCGGAGTAGAGCGGGTTCTGCAGGTTCCTCGTCTCGTCTCGCCGTCGCGTCGGCGTTGGTCGGTATATATACGCGGCGAGTCGTTCCGGCAGCATGCATTATGGAACGGTGGGAGCCTGCTCGGTCAACCGATTTTACCGGAAAAATTGTGGACACGCAAGAAGGAGAGAGACGGATAGAGGGAGATGGACAAAAAGCGTTATTCCGAAGGAAGCGCACCACGGCATTATGACTTGCGTGGATATAGAGGATAGAGTTGGGGTATAAACCTCAGAGATGTAGTACCATTGCTGCGATTCGCAATGAACTGTGTGTGCTCGTGTTTTTGTCTTCCCTATCGACGAAACGGTTTTCTCTTATGCCGATCAGCGTCTTCGGGCACAGATGCAGAGTCAAGCTAGAGCGACGATATCTTCACCGGAGGACCACGAACAAGACGTACGAATGCGAAGTGCAAGCGTGATGCGAGGACTGGGCTGTGCCACGTACAACTGCCGAACAAGATTGAAGAAGCGAAAGGAACGCGACGAGGGAGGAGAAAATTGCTGTTCGGTATCATATTCACGGGTTATGTCTGAGCTCCTTATACCGAGCTTCCATTTTATTACGAGAAATCCTGATATCTGCGGGGATGTGTGCGAGTCCCTCTTTCGACCGTATTCATCCTCCTCTTCTTCACGATGTAGCTCTACTCGAGACTCGGTGTATGTGCACCGATCGATCAATCGCCATCGTGGGTATACTCGTTTCGCCTCGTATCCGCTGGTGCATCGCTCGGTATTTTCGACGATGTTTGCAATCTGCTCGATACACAGAGAAGCCTTCTGGAATCGCTGAGTACTTTATAAATAGCAGCGTATTGGAACTGAGGGCACGAAGAGGAGGAGATTCGGATTTTACAATTCCAGACGAATTTGGGGTGCCAGACGATGATAACGAGGTACGATATGATCCACTCGACGAATTGACACGAAAATCGTTGCAACGTGATTTTCGTACGTTGAAAAAATGACCGACCACGGAAAGCTCGAGAAAGTTTTCAACCGTTGTGTCTAGTGCTACAGAAATGAGTATCGACTGAATGGGTCGAGTGAAATTCGAGACTATTCCTCGCCATTATCGGTAATCCTCTCATCGCTCTTTATATCCGTTCCATTCAACTCCCTCACAAAAATACCTCGAGCCCGATATAGAATATGATCAAATTAGTTGCACACATACGTCAAATGAAACTTTGCCGACGGTTATCGATGGCGTCGTCAAACGGCGGCTGAGCTATCGGTATTCATTCAATGTCGCGCGGGAACAAGAGCCCTCGATTGTCCGTCATCCAGAGTACGAGAGAAGATGTGAAACGTGAAATGAGAGCGAGATGCAGACGGACGGGGTAATCACAGGGCACTCGCGCGAGTGAGGCCGCACTTTGGTTGTTCGTGGATTGATAACTATCGGATCGGAGGCGATCGAAACGGGACACCCGTTACTTAACCGTCCAACCACTATCATTATGTTGCCTCCAACTCGGTGGATTAGTGTTCTCGAACAGTCATTACGATATTCGACGAAAGACCGGCGGCAACGCACGGTAGCTCGCGCACTTCGGCATAACCGCGATCTACTCTACATGGAGTAAGAAGCCAGACGCGTTGCGTATACGTATCCACACAATCGATGGGACGTATAAGAACATGCATTAACGTAACGCGAGATGTGCACTCTTCTTCGATGCGCGAATTTACGAGTCCAGTCTGACTGTTCGCAAAGTCACAAAATCTGGTCGAACTCATCGTGCTTGACCACTGCGAATTTTTCGCAGTGGTCAAGCATACTCCGTTCAAAGATGAATCAAAATTTGCATGCAACTTCGTTATGGGAATGATATTCGAGACACGTTTAGAACTCGTCGTTGAAGACTCACCTGAAGATGAACCTGACTGTTGTTGTCGACCCAGCCGATAACCATGTCCGCACCGGTTCGCCTGTCGTCCCTCGTGAACCCAAGACCAACGTATCCCTGTGTCTTCACTTGAACCTCGAATGTGATGTCGTTCTCGCCCGGTGTCCAAAGAACGAGAAAATTGTTGTCAAGCACAGCGCTGTTCTTCCACTCGAGAGACGCCGCATTTTCCAAGACGAGAATAAGCAACGAGATTGACGCAACGAGAGCCTTCATTTTGTCTCACTTCCTCGCAGACTGTCGTCGGATTTATCTACTCACAGCATCTGCAAATTGAAAAAAAAAAACAAAACGGAAGAATCCATTAGATGTGAAATGACGGTTTTCGCATTAAATCTGATACAGCGTAACGTACATCAGCGTAGATCGGACACACCGATTGTCTTCGCAAACTGCAAATTACTTTTTTATGAATACAAATGACCGGTCGGCGATTGAATACGCGTTAGGAGGAAAATACGATCGAACAATTGGCTGAGTTCCGCCGAGACAAACACGTGACCGAGGTACAAATTCTTTTTCATACTACACACGCTCTTTCGCTCGTGCCGGGGGAGTGGATGGCTCCGGCGGGAAAGTGGATTTGGAGGATTTCGCTAGCTCGATTTTCCGAAGGGCTCTGCCCGGCGTCGTGAAACGGGAGGCGTTGACAAAGTGAATCGTGCGATCGTACGTTCCCGGCCACTGTCTTTGGCCACTGGAGCCTGAGTGCAGCGGATGCGGAAGGAAGCACACAGAAATGGAACGTCGTGTAAGCTCGATTTATCGATGATATTCGAACGGAGGCATTTCCTGTGCAAGCGAGCGAGTGCTCCTCCGACGATTGAACCATGTACCGATGTTGGTCGCCGATCGATGATAGGCTAACCTACAGTCATTACACCGATCGAACGCTGTGGATGGAATGGCACAGCTGCTGCGCCAGAGTGTCCCTTCCACATCCTATAGCTAGCCGTAGCTTGTTTATAGGTGTTCCGTCGTGATTCTGGCACTTTACGGGCTATCGGAGCATTCGGCAATCAGGAAGCAATCGATTCAATTAACAGTAACGGCGATGTAATGCGCGTGCGAGGTGACGCAACGATGGGAGCAACCGTCGAATAGTCTTGCAGCACTGATCGACCGACGCTACGGCGAAGCGTCAGCTCCAAATTGAGAGGACACAGAGCGGGTTTGGCCCGCTGGACATTTCTCTCCTTCAGATCAACCGGTGTGTGTGTGTGTGTGAGAGAGAGAAAGAGAGATTCGGGCACCAACGATGGCTTCGAGGGAGCCAGTGACCGAACGGGCTGTTTGCAACAGTAGTGGAGATCGCAGGCACTCGAAACCAGCAGTGAAAGGGAGCGCGTCGGTGCGGGGAGGAGCTGCAGGAGCTCGGAACTTGGCGCACTGGAAACACCATGGACGGGTTTGATTTGCGGCGTGTCGTTCAGTCGATTGCTCTCAAATTCCGTCCCGTGCACCGGTGTGGCATCGAGCGCGTTCGCTCGCGCTCTCGTCCTTTCAGAATCCTGTTTCGAACGCTGCACTCACGGAACCCTTTGCAACTCACCTCGCTCGATGCCGCCAGTTCGCACTGTAACGCATACAGAAGTTTGTGATTCGCTCAACCTCTTTCCATCCCCTATTCCCACTTCCGCTTTGACTTTGTCTCTCCGCTCACGGCCAATACACGCACAAGTTTCGTGCGTGTATTCTGACGTGCAGTCAGCCGCACCCTCGTGATCGAACTGTGTGCACAAACGTACAAGTGTGTGCGCGGGCGACCGGGGTCGCGCTGTTCGAGTTCGAACGCAACTATGAGTCAAATAAATTGGGTCCAATGTATAGTGAAGAGAATCGACCTTTACGCACCATTGATGGTGCCAAAAACGAGACCGTTTCGCACCTTGCGCTAGGCTGGACATTGCAAACATTGAAAACCGGTGAATTTGCACTTGAAACACGATCGGACAAGTGTGTTGTATTCGGTGAAAATACACCAGGCGGGAGAACGGTGTCAAAAAGCGATTGTTGATTGAAAGCTCGATTGGAGAATCCAAAGAAGAGCTTTGCCATTCCATTCCACGCTGATAACAGAAGCACTCTGCGGGGCGGTTGAAATTACACGGATGGTTTAACTATCAGGTGATCCAAGAGTTCCACAATGATTCAATCTGGTAATGTTTATTTGCGGTAAAGCTTTTATCTTGTACCGTTTGATATCGTTGGAAGCGTTCGTGATCGAGAAACCATTACCACTTCCCTTTCTGTAATCTTGTCAACAGTATTGGTCGAAAAGTCTGTCGATCTGGAAACTCTCCGAGACTGTAGTCAATAGCTCTCATTCCTACAGGAGTATGTTGGCGGTTTCCTTTTTTCGCGTCCACTCTCGCAGATTTAGAAAGATCGTTAGGAGATGATGCGACAAGGTGAACGCTGCCCGGGCGCTTCGTCTCCACGTCTCGTTGTTCGAGTTGCAGTTACCGAGCGAAGACGAGAGGAGAGAGTTGACGAAGAGCCGAGTGAGAGACCGAGGAAGAGAAGAGCAGGATGACCACGTCAATTAGAGACGAGAAGAGCTCGCGGGAGAACGAGAGCTCCTCTCTTCTCGCGTTGGTCGATGAAGCCGACTACTGGTGCGGTCTTCTCGTGCCCTGCTATAACTATACGTTATTCAATGGCCGATGGTCACTTCCCGGGCGAGTCTTCACCCACTGTCGTCGTCATCAATGACGAACGAACCTCCGGGTTAACGAACAAATATCACCAGCTCCGACGATTGACGCTAATCGCCGTGGCTATCCGTCATTGTGGAATGAAACTAGAGAATCTCTCAGAGGCTTATCTGCACCGTAGATTGAATGAGCCTACCGTACGTAAGAGAATGAATCGAAGACGAGACGAACGAAACGAGAATTCTAACCGTGTCCGGTATATATTCTCGATTTATAGACAGAACAGGTGAACGTCACTCGGCGATTCCCGAGTGGGCAATTATCGAAACTATAAAGTCAGCCGGGTGAGCGATGCTCATGGTTTCATCCGACCCGGTAACTGCAACGGAAGGAACTGTGAATATAGCACAGAGCGAGCGATAATGTTCACGATACGATGGTAATTAGCCATCTGCAATTTGATTGACTACCATTTTGATAATTGAACGGAGAAAAATACACAAGGAAATTTGAGTCACGTCAAAAAATTATCGATCGTGCTAATGCCGCATTGTTTCTTAGATATAGACATTTTTCTCCTCTCTCCATACATAAAGAAAAACATACAATAATTTACAATGCAGGAGTACCACCACTGGCAGGAACACTGTAATGTTGAGAACTTGTGGGTGCAGCTAAGCAAATGAAGGGATTCGACCCGTTGCAGTTGATAGAAAAAATAAGAAGAATAGTTTATTAAAGGTTCCCGTCTGTTTAATATCAAAAAAAGAGTCTCTTTTCAATCACTCATCATATATCGATTTATGTAAATGCATCTATCGATTTGTGTAAATGCATCAAGCCACCGTCCAATTATAACGTCAGCTCGAAAGACTACACTATGTATACGGTCGAAACGTGGCGTTCACGTATCTATAACCAACGTATGAGACCCGCATCGAGGCTGCATTTTCGTCCACGTAGAGAGAAACCATCGTCCTTTTGTAGCTAGGGGGTGCATTTCCTTTTCACCACCTCCCATCAACCAAAATTTCCAGTTAAAGCTCATACTCAGCCTATTCGTAGTCTAGGTGAAAGCGAGTGCGAGCAGGCGGCGAGTCAGCGAAGCGCACACCCGCGTCAATTCACTACGACACTGACGGGTTGTACGGTATCCGCAACCACCAGTGCACCAACTACCCTTTGCTGGCACACGGTAACCCACACACTCTTCCTCCGTCGAGTGACCCAGTTCGTCGTTTCTAAAATGACCGAGAGCGTACTAACTTTCGTCCTGGTTTTCGTGTATAAGCACACCCTCACCTCGTTCGCAATCACGGTATTCATAACCCGCCGAGTATAAAGTTGATTCTGGGCAAGAGAGAGAGAGAGCGTCGACCCGGCGAAGCCAAGAAGCTGCACCGACGGGTGGACAAAGTGGAATGGCACCGTGCCGTAGTGCAGAGAAACCCGCGAAGGGGGTTCCCGGCAAAAAAGTCGAAACTCGCGGGGCAACTCGATGTCGGACGGTGAAAAGCCAATGTACGAGAAAGTAATGTAGCCGGAGCTCTACAGTGTCGGGTAATGCGAGGAAGAGAGCGGACGAGAGAAGAGTCCATAGCGCACTGCTGGACGAACGGAGCTTGCATCTCTCGGGCCACCCCCTGGATGGTGCAGCGCACTGTGCCGAGACTTTTTCGTGTGGCGACGGGAATGGCAAGGCGAAGGAAGCGTATACAGAGGAGAGGTGCAGTCGTGAGAAAGATAAACTCCCAGAGTTAAAAGTAACTTGCCCGAAGAAAGGTATAGGTTCGTTGATGCACACCGCGAGGTTGGTATATCGTGACTATGTAAAAGGGGTGGATGATGGAGAGAAAAAAAAAGCAGAAAAGTAAAAATAAAGGTGAAGCCAAAAAATCGAGAAATTGGTGCCGCTCGACGATTTTCCGCTGAAACGAAAGTTGGGATACAAACGGAAAACGAGAAGCATATTTCACCGCGGTTGTGACAGTAAAAGTCGGGGACAATGGTGACTCTTCTGACAATATAGTAGATACTGGGAAAAAAAAAGAATAAATAATTGTTCGCGGATTGTCGAGAAAATTTATTATTCTCAGCATTTGTGTGTATATCCCCACCGACGGGTTGTTTATCATTTTCAATTTCCATTTCATTTGCAAGTTAATCGAAACCCGGGTATTTTATATACACAATCGAGCTGCGCAATACTGTACAGATATACATCGTTCATACACGAAACACATATATCTTTTAATGCAAGAAAGCACCGGGGCCATTGAGGACTTCCTGGCGTTTCCATCGTGTATCCCGCGCAGTGCTGCAAAACGCTGCTCGCGCGATACGCGTCGTGAATATAATTTCGTAAATTTCTCACTGCGATACATGCATTCCCGCGCGAATTTCGCCGACTGACGCACGTCTCGCGGCTAATTAATTTCTCGCAATCGCGATAACACGTACGAACAGTGGAATATTCGACGGTGAGTACGAGGCGAAAAAGGAGATAAGGCCTGGAGGGATCAGACTGTTGTAAATTTTGGCATCTTCACTTTTGTTGAGCACTGGACATTGAAAAAAACTGCGTGTGAGTGCTAATTCTGAGCCAAAATAACGTTCATGCAGGTCGCATCGAGCGTACAAATGTAGATGCGCTGATGAACGGTGCTCTGCTGTGCTCACCATTGATATACGATGCAGCAACAATATCCTGGACACTCGTGAATTTATCGTACCACATCTTGAAATTGACCAAAAAATGTGTCAACTTACAAAACTGCTCATTGGCTTGAAACTCCGATTTGAAAATTAAAATATAAATTTGTATGAATCAGCCTTGATCCACTAGTGGTCTATGTCTGAGAATGATCATTCATTACGATGACTTTGCTTCCCATCGGTCGAATGTTCCATCTTCGGAAGAAGAGAGTTCTCATTTCCCACGGCAAAGTTTATGAACGTGTGCACACGTGTGGCGAGTGGTCGGTAAACCCTTGACTCGAGCGACTACGAGAAGCACGAAAGTGCACGTAGAGCAACACAGCTAGACGTAGGTATCCTTTGCCCGGTAACACCACGGTGCACGGTTCGCTCAGATTTAATTACATTTCCATGAGCCCCACGGTAAATGAGGGTGTAATGGGCGACGGGGGCTTCGCGAAGCTGGAGAGAAAACGGAGCGAGATGCGTGCACTGACGTGCTTGGCGAAACGTCTCGGTACCCGAGAATAAGGCTGGACTGCGAAAACTGCAGCAACGGTGGCAACAGCAGCGGGATCATCATAGGAGAGCAGAGAAAAGGCGAGGAACATAACGTATACGGAGCTCTCGGTTTATATACGCAGATAGCGCAGAGAGCGAGAAGTGCGCTCGCGTGTTCTCGCTCGGTCTCGTTGGTATACCCACTGAGATTGCATAATAGGTTATTTAGCCACGGTAGCCGCAAGGTAATGCGACTCGGACGCACTGCGGTCGAGAGAGGACGAGAAATAAAGAAGGAGAGTGGAAGAGAGATGTCCAAGCACATGCAGTTTTCACTCGCTCTCACTCGTTCATTCCGCTGATGCTCACGCTAGTATTAACCGTTTGGCAGAACTCGCGCAACGGCTAGGAAACATCTATGCGCTTATTCCCGGTGGTAATGGTGAAACAGCTCCCGCAAAATGCAGTTGGTCTTCGAGCACCCGCAGCGAGCTCCGCTGCTATTGAAAGATACACTTTATACACGCTCGCACCGTGGCTTTCCCGCGGCATCACGTATACTTGCACTCTGATACGTGAGAGCGCGTAAACTCGCGGAAATATACTCGAGGCATACATGCGACAATTGCCCGGGATTCGCGAGGACTCGGAGAAAAAATTTACGCGCAAGTGAAGAAAAAAAAACTTTGCGTCATTAAGAGCTCTTTCGTGTAAATCCATTGTATGCTCGGTGTGAAAGAGGAGAGAAAAACGAATTCGCGAGAGACAATTGTAGGTTCGCTCGCGACGAAGCTGCTATTGTATAGAAATGCGATTGTACTCTATGTGGATACAAAAGTGTATTCATGTAATACAATTCGACGATTCACGTTACCGCGACGCGTACAGGAGTTGTAATCAATTAACGCTCGGCATGATACCATTGAAACGTATGTTTGCGGTCCCTTCCACTCGCTCGTACGCTCTCGTAGACAAAATATTACGAAAAAAAATATTTGTAAACTAATCAGGTCGGAAAAAAAATCTTATAATGCGTCGTCATTTTATCGCACTGGAAGATGAATTAAATTCGTTTGTTTATGACAAACTTAGTTTAGTCAACATAAACTCCGTTATTCAATTCTCTTAGATACTTTACGTTGTAGAGAATAGATTCGGAAAAAGAACGTAACTTGCACAAAGAGAAACTGTTTGACGATAATTCATGACACATATCGTTCGTGATCGCTTCCAGAGCAAAAAAAAATTTAATGCGAGCAAAGAGTGAATTACGATCCAATTACGAAAAAGAAATTCCTCGTTGAACGACACGCATCGCCCGCATCGCTACTGCACTTTGCCAATGCATCTTTCAGCTCCAATTCTTCGTCGCTATCTGTTGTTCAGCGACTTGCCCACCTCGTTCAGCGAGGAGGTTGGCGCATATATAATTAAGGATGCAGAGGTACGAGCAGCAGTAAGAGCAACGCACAGCCTGTGGTGGCTCGGACACGCCTCTCGGCGGTGACCTATAACGCACTCCGAAACGGACTTACGCGTATTTCCTCTGGCAAAATGGCGGTCCCGATGGGAGCCCCGGATTGGCCCCAGCAAAGTTATATACTGCTTCGCAACGATGCGTGACCCGTCGTCTCACGTATCTACTTTTTTTTTCACCCTCTCGCAGACACAAGCGACAGTGAATGAAACACACACCGAGACACACGACAAAGTCGAATGAGTCTCAGAACGCATTTTTGTTCGCAAGTTGGGTCATCGGCGCGAGTTTTCTCTCGCTCTTTCTTCTGCTCGTGCACCTGCGGGAACGGAAGCCCCGCGGCAGCGACGCAGAGTCACACGCATCCGCGCACGCAACGTGGTCTCATACGCGCTGTGCGCTAACTACTGAAACTTTGCCACACCAGCGGAAAGAATACGGGAAGGCCATCTGCATCATTCCGAGCAATCCGCGGAGACAATCGGCCGGGCCCATCGTTACACACACACATGCGTCTTCTATCTCTTTATCCGAGCTTTTTATTTCCACCGTCTCACTGTATATTCGGAGTTTGAAAACGGAAATCATTACGTGGCTCTATGAGAACAAACTCCGTAATACGCCCGACAGATCTCCGCGAGTTTTTACTACCCCGTAAAGGAAGCTTTGTTTTCGTAATTTTTTTTTGTTTGCGATATCTTGATGTCAGAACATTCAAAATTGTCTAAAACGTCGAGAAAAGTGATTGGGGCGAAATGTCTGTATGTGTGTGCGTATGTATGTTCGGATTGAAGAAGTCAACAAGTACACAAGTCAAGTGTGAGTAAACAAAGGATGAGTTTGAATTTGGCGTGAATCTGTCAAGGTTTTAAAAAATTACGACATTTTAAATTTTTTCAAAAATCACTCATCCGGCTCTAACTTTGGCATTTTTCAAGATATCGGTCCACAAATGGGCTATTACAGACCGGAAATTGGTACCAAATTTCGTGAGAATCGATTGAACCATCAACATTTTATTGAATTTTGAATTTTTCGAATTTTCAAAAATTAGTATCTCAATTCAAGTACGAGTTTATGATGTCAAGTATTGGTTTTGGGTTGAAATGAGTTGAAATTTTGTGTTCAGCGACGAAATGTACATCTAGAGTAGGGTAATTTTCAGAGAGTTTGGTGAATTTTTTGCATTATTAATGTTCGACTGTTTCTGCTCTTTTCCCACAATAATCACAAAAAAAAGCTTCTTTTGCGGTTAAGCCAAGCATAGAAATAAGAAATGAGCATAACAGAATTCTCAGGAAAGCTAGAAATTAACGAGGAAGCCATGTGCAAGGTCCTACTTTGCAACTTTATATGTATAACCGATGAGATACATATAACTTTGCCCGTCACTGCGAGTGACAATTACAAATATCCGGTCCGCATACTAATGCCAATCCGTTGTAGGGCCATTTCGGTAATTTAATCACTGTATGCATGGATGTACTTTTCCGATATATGAATTCATGCATACGGCTGCCACATGGTAGTCGAGATACGGTGTGATAACTATTAACAAATCGCTTCCTACATAATTGATATTATGGATGCACACATTATGTAGCTGCACATCGCGGAGCGATTCGTGGACGGCACGAACCTCTCTTGGTCATTCAGCCATTAGGAATATCTTCCATGACGTTTCCATTTGCCCAACGAAATAATCGACCTTTGCTATTATGACGCCGTGAAATAACGCGAATCTGCAGTCAAAATTTATACGTTATCAGTGACTTTGAGAACGCGAAAAAGACGAGCGACAATGACTTTTTTTTTGTTTGTTTTTTTCGGCCTAGCGGTCAGGTGATTCAATTTTCATTGATTTTTTGTCGACGTTTGTTTTTAAATCATTATATCATGCTAATTTGCATGATATAATGATTTTAAAACAAATGTAAATTACAGAAATAAAATTGATCCTGAGGAGGACCCTCACCATGGGTCGAAACGTCGACAAAAAATCAATGAAAATTGAATCACCTGACCGCTAGGCCGAAACAAACAAACACAAAATTATAC
>JABFVB010038851.1:0-12251 GCA_018812205.1 Adelognathus sp. PSUC_FEM 10030001 | reverse complement strand
TCACTCTCTGACTCGGTGCTGAAAAAAAAAAAAAAAAAAAAAAACACATTAGTTTTGAATACACAAAAAAAAAAAAAAATATATATCCTCAAGAAATACTCACGTATCCGTTTCGACGTTCACGGTTTTCGTGTACGATCCGGACGAACTCGACGCCCGTCTCAAACGTTCCGCGATCGTTTTTTCTCCGCCGCGAAACGATGGCACCCGGATCCCGCCAAAATTGGGCAATGGGATGGTTGCCGGGGCAGGAGGGATGTCCCATAGGCCTCCTCCGGCGGACTTACGCATAAACTCTTTGAGGCCCCATTGGTTGAGGGCATTCCACAAAGATCTGAAAAAAAGAGAGAGAAAAAAAAAATTGAAATTAATAAAAATAGATACAACAAACAAAAAAAAAACAAAAAAAAAAAATCTAAACTTACTCATCGGTGCTCGATCCGGACTCCGATGGGGGTGAATTGGCAGGTGCAAATAACTCCTCGTCGTCGTCCCAATTCTCCTCCGGAACGGGCAATTCCGGAATGGGTTCCATCCCAAAAAGTGCCCGCAGCCCGAAGTCGGGAGAATAATGATTCCACCTAAACAAAAAAAAAGGAAAAAAAAAATGAATACATATATATATATGAACAAAAAAAAAACTCCACGATAAAAATACTTACAGTGATTCGTAGTTCCACCGACGATCGGCGCGAAGATCCTCGACGTAATGCCGCAATTGCATTAACCGCGGCGAAACAATCCCCCTTTCACGGCGACGGTCGTCGCGTCCCATGATCCCGTTGAACTCCGAAACCTCCAGGAGCTCGTTCGTGTATTCACGGAAGAATGCCGACATGTTGGTGATGAAGCGAAGACAGAAAAACTGATGACTTGACCTACGAACGCGTTTCCTTTAAAGGATCACGACCCTTAGGGGCGAGAGAAAATCTCCAAACAGGAGATCCCAAAAAGAAAATAAAATAGAAGTGGGAAACTCCGGATCACGCCCACTACGAAAACAGAACAGGTTGGACAGGTATACCCAAAAAGTCAGACGCAACGACTCTACGCCGGTTGGAAAAGATAGAACTATAGCCACACCCCTTTTCATTCTGGGTCGTCCAAACAAACTAGAGACAATCCGAAAACGATGCGCCTACACAAAACTGATAAATTAACAATTGAGGAAATAATAACAAACCGAGAAACAAAACCAATGAAAAAAAACCCTGAATCATAAGTTTCATACGTTCAATACACGGCATCGGATTTCATCAACATTCTCGAAATATTCGACTATTAATTCATTTTTATTTCCTTTTTCATGGGTAGTAATTATTTTTCATTTACTCAAACAACGGTACCCCTTGAAGATTTTCGTACAAGTTTCACCTGCCTCGATGATTATCGGCGAATAGTGAAAAAAAAGAGACACGGAAAAAGAATACGGTCCAGGAAAAGACTCTAACCTCATCCCTTTTCACCACGGGTACATACAAAAAAAACGCAGCCCGAAGATCTTCACGTACTTTGAAACAGACAAATCTAGAGGAAAAAGACGCCGACTGTTACAACGGGAACAAACTAACTTCCTCGCACACTAGGCATCTCCAGGAAAAGATTAAAATTTCAACAAAAAAAAAGGTACAGACCCGAAAAGAAAAAAAATGGAACCGTTCGGATGCCACGAACGACGTGCAATAGATCGCGACGACTTTTCTCACGATAAACGGAAGCCAGAAATGAGAAAAAAACTGGGAACCCAGAGAGAGACAAAACATACAAAAATTTCTTTCCCGACTTTCAAAGATTAGTATTCTCAATCCGAAAACTCACCAATTCAAAAAAATATATATATATTCACCAACACAGTTTAACTACGCCTGAAAACAAAAAAATATATATGCATATCAGTGGAACCTAAGCAATAGTAAGACATCACCGAATCAGTTACACATTACGCGTTTTCGCCGATGCCGTTACAGATGAAGCTGTTTCGTCTACTATGCTATGGACTATTGGCTTGCCTCCTGCATTCCCCCTACCATAGCGTCGAGGGATTGATCGGATATGAGTGCAATGGAGCCACGCTGAATATCACGACCGTATCTCTTTTAGAGATTGGAGAATGCGACATTCCGCAACAAGAAGTAGACGAAAAACCCGTACATATCCAACTTTTGCAAATAAATCAATACGCCGCCGTACACGTTAAACAGTGCAAAGTCGAAATACACCGTGTAATACGCCGCTGTGGAATGTGGTCACACGGGATGGACGTTCCTAACGGAGAAAATTCATACGTTGACAGTATTTCACGCGACATTTGCGACGACATTTACAGACTCGGGAAAATAAAAGTCGGACAAACCGAGGTCGACCGAATAATCGCGAATCAAACTACCACTCGTCCAATAATTATTGCTGGAACAATAACACAGAACTCTAATTGCGAAGGGGTGTATTATTCAGACCCATATGGTACTTGGGAACAAGTGTATGTTTTTGGCACTGTAAAAGTATCCCTTCGGGATTATCATGCTAGCGTAGACGTAGATACGAATAAAGTACATTTACAATCCGGTATACGGTGCGAGTTGAGTAAGGGACATTGTCTCGACATAGACGGCGGAGACACGTATTGGGACCCGTTTCCCGAGGATACCTGCCACACAAAAAGATACGGGGTACTTTACGAAGGACCAGCGAAACGAACCACTGACCGCAATACCCAGTTCAAACAAACTATGTATTCACTCGAGGAAGGCGATGTAATCTTTGCGCTCATGGCAAAAGATCGAATAAGGCTATGTGGGTACACACTGATACGCACCGAGCATCCTAAATTGATCATTGTAGAAATTGAAAAAGGAGATGGTTTTATAAAAAAGGAAACAATAGCAGTAGATAATTTGGATTTGTTCGCGTACGTAAATTCGAAATTCGTGTACGTCGAAAAATACATACGAACGCAAATGCAACAAATGTATCGCGACATTTTGATCCAACGGTGTAACCTAGAAAGACAAGTAATAGAAAACACAATTGGGCTGGCGAAACACACGCCCGACGAATTTGCATATAACATCATGAAAGGACCAGGTTACATGGCCGTTTTGGCCGGTGAAGTTGCTCATATCGTAAAATGTATAGCATTGGAGGTAAAGGTACGAAACACAGAAGAATGTTACGCGCACTTACCTGTAGCAGTACGAAACGACACATACTATCTGACACCACGAACGCACATACTCCGAAGAACAGGAACACAAATCACTTGCAATCACCTTGTTCCACCGATGTACAAAATTAACGGTATGTGGTACGCGCTTCAACCACGGCCCGTAGACGGAGTTCCACCCACAGTTTTGAAACCATTGACGGAACACACTTGGAAATACCGAAACCCCCAAGCATTAGCCACAAGTGGAATCTACACACAACAAGATTTAAATGATCTTCGAGATCATATAATGTTCCCCGCGGAGAGACCGGCGATCCTAAACTCGGTGGCCAGAAGTATTGCGGGCCAACCCACGGTCACGCAAGGCGGCACAATCGCAAATTTGATAGACGAACAAGCATTAAACAAAATCATTGAATCATCATGGGAAAAATCTTGGGGATATTTTTCAAGCTTTGGAACAATTAGTGCAGGACTTATCGGAATAATCATGGTTATCCGTGGAATAAAATTATTGATAGACACAATCATACACGGTTATGCTCTCCATACTATTTATGGATGGTCCATATACCTTCTTGGAGCTGTATGGGACTCAGTTACACACCTGTTAATAACTCTTGGCAAACGCCCTCCAAAATCACCGAAAGGGGGTGACCCAGATCTCGAAGGAACAGAAAAGGACATGACTATACCTGCGGACCCCCCTGTATACAGCACGCTCACGATGAAAAAGATACCTGCAGAACTGACCCTCGGCTCAACTCACTCGGAGTTCGACCGAAACCCTTTCGACCTGCCCCGAGGCATCACACCGGACCCCCGGGCTCTCGGATATCAGATGCCCGTACGAACGTACATCGGCGAATCGCTCCCACCACATCTAAGTCCAATACAAGGTCACCCGATACCCCAGCAAACAACAACACACATATGGGCAGAACATAGGGGTGACGAAATGATAGACGAGGTCCACAAAACCATTAAGGCGGCGCCCCGAAATTCATTAACAGCCGAATACAGAACCGACCAAAATAAACCCACGAGAACACCTAGGCAGTCGAAAAGTAGGCAGGTAGAAGAAAAACATTCTATTTATCCTACCCTCGAGAAAATTGAAGAAACAAACGCGAATGCACTTGAACCTGAAAATCAACCCCATCCTTCGACCGGAAAACCACACTACAAATAAGGAAAGGGAAGATAGACGAGAGTATATTTTACGACGACAATGGCACTCTCTTTCTTCGTCTTCTTCTTCTTCAAAAAAAAGAGCGATATAGATTCGGGTAAAAGGGTCGGAAAAATTGAAGAAAATACATAAACATATACTAACGGACATTTAATTCATACTAGCTCAACAACATGTCACGGTGCTCATGTGGAGTAAAGATTATTCCCATAAGAGGACAGACTCCACCAATGGACAACACAACAACGGAGTACTTGCCAATCAAAGTCAACAGGGAGATGCCAACAGGGCTGCCTCCTGGAGCTTCAAGGATATACTGCTATTTTAAAATTGCATTCTATGTGGAACACGCCGAGAGAGATATCGAGATCTACGTGCCTCCCGAATGGAGATCCCTGGAACCCGCCAAACTAACGGAATGGGTGACTAAGTTGAGAGAACACCCGTACGAGGATATAGTGCTCGGACGCACTACCTATACCTGGGCGATCGACGTGCTACTACCTGCTCGACAAATCTACAGCACCGTACCGATACACGGCAGAAACGGGTGGCCCCATTACGAAGAACCGATTCCATATTGGAAAGAAGTCCCAGTGAGACATGAAACCGACCACCTGAACATCACAATAAATCGACCGCCACTCCTAGTGTCATTGGGGTTGGACAAATTGGTTTGTTATTGGAGAATGGTGATTCCACGCACCGTGCAGGCAAGACAGTACGTGTGGGTACCACCAGAATGGAGGAAACTCGCCGACAAGACGCGCAAACTGTGGGCACGTAGACTGGCTGCCAATCCAGAAAAACCCATCATGCTAGGGGGAGTGCAGTACCATTGGGATGAGGATACGATAGTGCCCCTGGGACAAAATCCGTATACTATTGAGTATATGGGTCACGGGCGATACGCTCGTCCACCCACTACCCCACCGAGAGAAACTCGCCCAACATCATACCGGGCCGAAACTCCAATAAATCGGGACGTCCAGCGACTCACGCTCGACGAACTCAGACGTTTGAATGACGCCGCCTACGGATACACCGAACCAGTAAAAGCCGAACCGAGACCAACTACGGCAACAGGTAGAACCTCCCGACTAAGAAAAAATTGGTCAAAATACCTGGGCCTCGAGACCCTCGTATAAGGGAGTATGAAAACTACACGTCAAATTTCCTTCAAATAAAATCAAACAGACCCAGTCTTATCCCACTTACACAAAAAAATTACACATAAACATGCACAAACACGAACACAAACATTTTTTGTTCTCAACTTCCTTGCAAAAATTCCACGGAACATGAAATCACTCCCGTTATTATAATTTCGAATTTATGATTAACAGAAAATAATCCGAGTACAAGCTACTACCAAGGCGAACAATCTTCACAAATAATCAGGCCTCCGACAAACGATCCCGACAACGGACCCCGGTGCGAGGATAAAAACGTCGGAACAAAGAGGAAGACGACCCCCCCTGGTGGGATCCTCCGTGCCTACCTCAACAAAAAACGTGAGGGAAACCCCGGCGCACGACCGAAGGAAGCGGTGCCCTCAAACGTCAAAGGGGACAGCGTTTCGGCGGAGACCCGCAACCGAGACGCGGTGCCTCCCGAAATATCTACTCCGAGTCACGTGCCACTACCCACACTAACACTCAGGGACATCCTACAAGACACGGCGATGCCAACGTACGTCCCTTTCCTTTCACCCATCGAAGGCGATCAAGGAAATAACGCTGATTGGAATAACGACCCCGTTCTCAACACCATGATCGATAAGGTACTCGAAAAACTCAAACAATCATCGAGCCCACCCGCATCATCCAACGAATCGCAAGAAATATAGCCCCTTGAAGGATGACGAAAATCTTGAAAAATGTAACACCGAACACTAGGCAAACGAGGCAAACGATTTTAGATTTAAAGACCATAAGTCATACACGGAAAATTTTATAGGTGAAGGGAAGTTATATATAAGATTTGAAATACTTTAAGGAAATTTAAATGGAGGAAAGGAAACTATAAAAATCAAACTAAAAATATAAAACAAAAAAAATATATACATATATGTTCAATAGGTGAAGGAAAATAATATACCACAGATTTGAAGAAAGATAAGAAAATTTATAGGTAAAGGGAAATATTATATGGACTTTGTAGGAAAAAGGGAAATTATACGCTCAGTTAAACTAACGCATAAGGAAAATGTACACAAAATTGAATCCCCAAGAGTGAAATTCAACACAATCATGGTGGGATACCTTTGCGATTATCACGATTCTCCTGATAATCGTCTTAAGGGGAGGCTAAACCCGATGTGCTGATGTGATGCGCCCTCCTTTCCCGACGATGGGCCCGGTCGGTAACGTGGCGCACCAGCGCCTGCCGCCAGAGGCCGCCATACGCTATAGCTAGAAGATTTCTGAGCACGCAATACGGGCGACAGCCATAGTGCGTGTCAAGCGCCACAGCGGAATAACAAAACTCTCGAGTCGAATGATGCGCTACGACGCGTACGTTCCGAGGCCGCGTTTCGGAAACGGAAGAAAGCGTCGAAAAATATTCGCCGACCTATTATCTTGCAATAGTCTCGTGTATAATTTTCGAGTTCAATGTCTCTTTCCGACGACGCCTCGTTCACGGAGGTCTCTCCAAATTGCATTCATGCTGTGCGAGTTTCCTCCGTTGCGATGTCGAGCACTCACACTATCGAAAAACGAATTTTTCGATAAAAGCGGACCTTCGTATTACCGAAGTCAGCTCGACACGCGACAGCGATGCGTGCAGAGATGCGCTCCTGCCGAGACAGCGTTTCGGAAACTGGAGAAAGCGTCGAAAAATATTCACCGATCTATTGCTTTGCAATAGTTTCGGGTGTAAATTTCAAGTTCAATCTCTGTTGCCGACGACGCCTCGTTCACGGAGGTCTCTTGGAATCGCATGCATGCTGTCAGAGTTTCCTCCGTTGCGATGTCGAGCACTCACTCTATCGAAAAACTAATTTTTCGATAAAAACGGACCTTCGTATTACCGAAGTCAGCTCGACACGCGACAGCGATGCGTGCAGATATGCGCTCGTGCCGAGACAGCGTTTCGGAAACTGAAGAGAGCGTCGAAAAATATTCACCGATCTATTGCCTTGCAATAGTTTCGGGTACAAATTTCAAGATCAATCTCTGTTTCCGACGACGCCTCGTTCACGGAAGTCTCTCAAAATCGCATTCATGCTGTCAGAGTTTCCTCCGTTGCGATGTCGAGCACTCACTCTATCAAAAAACGAATTTTTCAATAAAAGCGGACCTTCGTATTACCGAAGTCAGCTCGACACGCGACAGTGATGCGTGCAGAGACGCGCTCGTCCCGAGAGAGCGTTTCGGAAACTGGAGAGAGCGTCGAAAAATATTCACCGATCTATTGCTTTGCAATAGTTTCGGGTATAAATTTCAAGTTGAATCTCTGTTGCCGACGACGCCTCGTTCACGGAGGTCTTTCGAAATCGCATGCATGCTGTCAGAGTTTCCTCCGTTGCGATGTCGCGCACTCACTCTATCAAAAAACGAATTTTTCGATGAAAGCGGACCTTCGTATTTCCGAAGTCAGCTCGACACGCGACAGCGACGCGTGCTTCGATGTGCTCAGTCTGAGGGAGCGCTTCGACAACTAGAGAGACGTCGAAAGATATTTGAAAAACTGTTTCCTTGAAATAGTCTCGTCAGTAACTTTCGAGTTCCATCTCCGTTTCCGATGACACATCGTTCACGAGGGTCACTCGAAATTGCATTCCTGCTGTGCGAATGATTTCGGTTGCGATTTTAAGTAGCAAGCAGCTACTCCGTGGGGAACCCTGATAGTTTCCGAATTCGAACAATCCCCACTAAATGCGATCGCATTATTGACAAATCACGCGAGAAACTTTGAACTGACGGATTCTGCCGCATCGCAACACTTGTTGCGAATGCAGTAGCATATACTCTGCAACTAGAAGCGTCCGGCTGGATGGTGACCGGCTGGAAAAAGACGGCCTCTACATTTAGGAGAGGATAACGATGCTTCGTGAAACGCTTCATTTCGGCATTGTATATGATTTTTGTTCATGAGGTTTTTATTTTTTTTATCAAAGACGCTTCTCAACGACTTGTTACGTTCAATCGCAACGTTTACAGCGAGGTATTTGACCGAAAAAGGGCATTCTATTTCAACAATGCCGTCAGTACCGATAAGACCGTCTGGCAATGCTCCCAGGTACGCTTTCTCCGCATCGATAAAAAACCCACACGGCATGATCTTCTCCCCGAGTTGCAGCTCCAACATCTCTCTAGCGATTGGCTCATGGTAGATGCCGGACCAAAGGTGCATTTATGACTTTCGGGTAACAAATGCTCTCCACCATTTTTGAAGATGAAGTTGTTTTCACCATTCGGCATATAGGCCCAAACTTTGAGACTGTTATGATATCGGTTCGCAGCATATGCCACAATTGAGAGTCACTTTGCGATACGGTATCGCGCTCGATTTGATTTCGATTCTCTTGGTTTTTGCTCAATTTGTCGAAATGGTGTTGCATGAGGACCTCATAAACATCCTCGGGAAGATCAGGCTTTTGAGCGGAAGACCCATAGTGTTTGTCAGTACCCCGTCCTCTTCGTAGCGTATGTCTACCTTTTTCTCGTCGGCGTTGTTTATTTTTCTCAACGTGATGTTGTCGGCTAGTCTCTACTTTCGAAACCGCATCAGGAACGTCTTTTCCTTTACTGAGGAAAACTTTCGACAACACTTGTTGGGTGTTGTGCTGCACGACAGCTATATAGCATCGCAGCTCATAACAATTCTTTTGGCAATGGTTTATACGTTTTCCAGCATTCAGTTTGTTGACAATCGCATTACCTGACTCAGCAATATTATTGGTAACATTCTTCAACAAACTCTTCGCGTGGCAACTCAAGTACTGAATGGCTTCAAACGCTGTTGCATAGATACCGGTAGCTTGGAGCTGAGGTATCAAATTCTTCTCAGTTTTCTTGGGCGTGCAAGGAATAGGCAATGAGTCACACTGACAGTGATCTCCGAAAGCATGTTTGAATATTGTTAATATATCTTTTTGCAGTCTGATGCATTTCTCTGTCTTTGGAATATCCTCTTCCTTACGGCGATCTCGTGCGAGCTCAACGCATAAGCGAATTGCGAAGCCACTCTTCCGTACGTGCTCGCGTAATGCTCCTACAGATATGTCGCCTACTTGAGGGCACCACCTTTTCAATTACATTTTCGCAGCTCTGCGCAATTTATTATACAAATTTATTACACGGAACAAGTGATTTTTGCACTCCAGTTTTTTGACAATAGTGTTAAACTCAGCGTACGGATTGGCATTTCTAATAGCTTGAATTGAGCTTGAATCACCGTCGGAGATGAGCGTTCTGTGGATCAATCCATAAGTCTCTAAGCTACCTTTGAACCATTCACAAATTATGTCTGATTCCATAGCGGTAGAGCTCTGGTCTCTACCCCAATTCTTGTAACAGACGTGCTCAGAGGGTTCCATATTCAAACGCCATGCATTTTCGTGTACCGCGCAATATTTGTTCCGTACTCCAATAAACAGAGCCAAGCCGGTCTCATAGCCAAAAATGATTGCGGCCCCAGATAAGGAATCATACTTTCCCCCGGCATAAGAACGTTTTGCCCAACAACCATCCGCGATCACTTTGATGTAGGGAATCCCATTGATTAAATGTCCCTTCGCGATTGCGATTTCTTTTTCCAACTGCGCTGCTTTCTTCATTTCTTCGTCAGCAAGTGATTTGAAATCATCGAATAGTTTATCCCGGTATTTCTCGTAGGTAACATGCGACATAGCGGGAATCGCCATGCCTGCCAGTTGTTCTTGAAGCGTGTAACACCCTGTGCCAGCAGTGAGCGTAGCGCACACAGCACTTTCATTTATCCCCAATATACCGTCATCATCAGGGTCCGTCCAAATGTTGAAGTGATTATCACATTGTTGACACGTGAAGAACAACTGTGTTCTCAATCCTCTATTCACAAACTTATCTAAGTTATATTCTGTGAAAGGGTGCTTGCAGATCATGCGATTACTGCAAAACTGTTCGCGAATCTGCTTGAGGAAGTAATTGATGTCAACTATTCGCCGACCGTCAACTTTCACTCCTTTGTCAGTACTCGTAATCGGACTAGAACTATCATCTACGCGAAGCCCAGAATCTTCACGGTCACTATTCAATACATCGCCGCTCTCTTCTAGTCGGGCAGAGATTGTTTGAGCAGCCGGTATACGAGAACAATCGAAACGCACGCGATCTTCGTGATTTGCGGTTGACTCGTAAATGTTGCCGCAAGAAATCGAACGAACGTTTCCACCCTCACCGAGATCATGCATTTCCCTGTGGGGACTTGCCTCCGTGGAATCCGAGGCAGTAGCGCGCCCGGCAAACAGACTTTGTATCGCAGAAGCTTCCGAAACCGACTGGGTGAGCCAATTCTCACCAAGATCATGCATTTCTTGGGATCGACATGTCTCCCGCGAATCCGAGGCCATTCGCTGTTCGTACGGAGTTTGTACCGCGGAAGCTTCACGAATCGAATAGACGAGTCTGTGCTCACTAAGATCATGCATTTTTGGTGGCGGACATGTCCTCGAAAGACCAGGCGTAATTCGCTTTTCGAGCGGTCTTCGTACTACGGAAGCTGCACGCATTGGGTAGACAACTCCACCCTCTCCAAGATCATGCATTTCCTGGGGGGGAGATGTCGTGAGTGAACCGGGGACATCCTGTCTTGTGCGTGGTGTTTGAACTTCACGATCTTCATGAGCAAGAAAATCTCGAGCATAAACACTGTGCGCGAATTTAATGATTCGATTGATGCGTTTTGTTTCGTCTTGATGTGACTGTTCTGTTTTAGTACCTATTGGAGTTGATACTCGCACAAATATACCATTCTCGGAAGGAGTAGGGCCATCCGAAGAGTTATCGGTTACCTGCACATCGCTGATTAATCCCGTGGAAAGTTGACTCGTCACAGCCTGCCCCTTCACGTTCATCCCATAGTGACTCCGTTTTACTATGTTTCCCTGAGTTTTTTGGAGCCTTTGACGGCTGCGAAAATGAATGGAAGTTTGAATAACACCAAAATACATGTTTCATAGGCTTCTTTATGTGACATAACTTCCAAATATAGAGATACTTGTACGATGTACGCGCATACGTACTCGCTAATGTAGTGATTCTACTTGGTTATTTGAACGTAATGCAACTACTGAAATAATAACAGTACTTTCAAATATTAAAATCCAAATTACGCCCTTAATTAGATTATATCTCACTCCACTACAAAAGCCAGAATCGCGGAATTTGAAAGGGCAGCATTGCTTACTCACAAAGGTGGCTTTTTATGTATTAAGTTTTTTTAGCTTCCTCACAGAAGGCTTTGCTGTGCGATTACTTGTGATGATCATGAGTTTGAAGCCAAATATGTTTACAAATGTCAGAAAAACCACGAAAGATTGTCGCGACACTTGGAGCTCGAGGCGGTATTTTCAGAAAATGATGAATGTCATAATTTTTCAACCCTTCGACGGATTCACATGAAATTTACCCCGAAACTTTGGACCAAAAAAATCAGATTGTGGGCTAGATTTGAGCTCGAAATCTTGAAATTTGCGAGCGTATCCAAATAGCGGGAAATCTGGACATACCCACCCACATATCGACACTTTATCTAAACTACTTTTTTCGACGGTGTAAACCATTTTCTGTATTAGAGACAAAAATCGAAAATAAACTCCGCCCAAATAAATAGTCCTTCACGTGAAGGCAAACAATTTCTTCGTGCTTTTTGGTTCCTTTTTGCTTCCCCGTAGTGAAAGCTTGG
>JABFVB010037743.1:0-12282 GCA_018812205.1 Adelognathus sp. PSUC_FEM 10030001 | reverse complement strand
ACATCACGTGGTGTTCGAACAAAGTTCGAACAAGTACCGAACACCAAGGGCGCTGCTCGAGCACGTTCAAACAGGTTCGTGCACATCCCTACTTATGAGTAGTGAGTGGTATACAACGATCGTATTGAGAATAGGGACTTAACCAATCCATCGGAAAATTATTGACACTATTTTGTTCAGTGTGACTGCGAGTCGAATGGGCACGTCGCTTTTTACGTCACTTTCCGCTGTGTAATATTTCGAATCGCCGAAAGGAAATGACTTTTGGGAAAAGTTTCGTCATCTCATTTTTACTTCTTCATAGAGAAAGCTTTGTTTCCATGAATACGTTTTTTTTTTTGAGAATTTAATATAAACGTGTTCAGAACGTTCCAAAACGTCGAAAATGAATATTTAGAAAAAATGTCTGTATGTGCATGCGTGTGTTGTATTTGAAATATATACCACAGGTAGAGGGGTTAACCCTCCATTGTTCATGCCAATTTTTGTTGAAACCCTTCTAATGGTCGAGTTTTTACCTGGTGTTGAATATTTCAAAAATGTCTGTTAGCCCTTTCAATTTTTGAGATATGGAGCTCAACACTTGTACGAACATGGGCTTTCATACACCGGTGATCCCCATTGAATTTGGTTACGATCGTTGAAACCGTAAAAATTATGACAGATATATGTTTTTGAATTTTCCGAAAAATCGTGACTTCACAACCAATGCGCGTTTTGGTATCAAATATCAAGCTAGAAATGGAATGGCAGGCAGATTTACAATAAGACGGAAAAAATACGTCAGATAGCGCCCAAAACTGATCAGCGATAACACATTTTTTACGAAATTTCGTATAATCTATTCAGCGAAAAGTAGTGATTTTTAATTTTTGTACAACATTTCTGCATTCATAAGTGAACTGTCCTTTAACAAAAACTGAGTCCAGATTTGGAGTCAATCCATTGAGATGTGAAAAATGTATGGCAGTTTGCATTTTGTTTTCCTAATGCGAATATTACATCGACATTTTCAATAGAAATCGTTCGATTTTCTGATTTTTCATAACTATTTTCATTTCTTATAAAAATAGCTTATTCCTTCAGCTTCGAAGTGCATTATGGTTTATTCGCCTACGAACAATAGAATCAAAGATATTTCTTTCACTTTCTTATCACATACGAAGTATGACTGAGAGTAAGTTTTGTGATAAAAAAAAAAAAAAATACGAACCCCAAATTGTCGTATAATTACATGTTCCACATGCTATACATTTCTGTCTGCCTGTTAGTCTGTGTTGAACACAGACTAACAGGCAGACAGTGTGTAGTGTGTCTAGTCGTATTGAACATGTATGAAAAAAAATCATGAACATTTAATTCCTGCTATCTTGAAACACATTAAATTTTTTAAACAACAAAACGTGACTTTGCTATAAAAATCGGACTATGAACAGTCAATATTTCTCTATAAAACTATTGAAAATTCATGAAAAATCGATATTTGACTTCAGTAAACATGATAATTTTCTTCAATAATTATGGATCACAATGCAAATAGTCCTAACTTGGTACTGAAGCAAAAAAAAGTGTGCAAAGTAGGACCCTGCACATGGCTTCCTCATGATTTCCCTCGTTTTACAAAGTTTCATCTATGAGAAGTATGTTCATCAATTTTCATGTGGATCCGTTAAAATTTTTCAATTTTTTTTCAATTTCATACTTTTCGCAGCGCCTATTTGATTGAATTTTCATGATCCGCCTTTTCATGGCCCTCTGTAATGGATTTTTTTCCCTGCCGAGTATGATCTGCATTGATAAACATACTTCCTCATAGATGAAACTTTGTAAAACGAGGAAAATCATGAGGAAGCCATGTGCAGGGGTACTTTGCACACTTTTTTCAACACAACGGTGTAGAATCTGAGCTATCGAAAAGATGTTTGAATATATTTGATTAAAAAATACGCTTCCTACAATCCCAAGTTTGCAAAAGAATGAACAATCATATATTTAAAATAACTAAAAATTCCACGAACTTTCTGAAAATTACGACGCTAGGGACTCTTCTCTACGCATATTTCGTCGCTGAACACGAATTTTCAACTCATTGTAGCCGTGGACCAGTATTTCATGCCCAAACACGTGCTTGAACGGGAATACTAATTTTTTAGAAATTCGACAAATTCACAATTCTATAAAATTTCACTGGTTCGATCGATTCTCATGAAATTTGGTACCAATTATCGGTTTGTAATAGTCCATTTGTGTACCAAATTGCAGCTCGATATCTTGGAAATTGCGTAAGTTAGAGCGGTAAGAGTGATTTTTGAAAAAATCCAAATGTCATAATTTTTAAACGCCTCGACGGATTCGCGCCAAATTCGAACTCATCCTTTGTTTGCCCACACCTCACTTGTGTACCAAATTTCAGCTCGATATCTTGAAAATTGCGAACGCTATCGTGCTAACAAGAAAAATGTGCACACACACACACACATATCGCCCAAATCGATTTTCTCGACGTTTTAGACCATTTCACGTGTTCTGACACGAAAATCTCGAAGCAAATTGGCGAAAAAAGAAGATTGCAATCATGTAAACAGGAACAACGTTTTTCGTCGTACGAATACGCGGTTATGACGCACATGACCGTATTCATTACTCATGTTTCATAACTGGCACAGCACAAAAACTTTTCTCGTCGTGATAAAATCAACACGAATCCTTCGTTCGTGCAATTTACGCATCGTAACTTTTTATAATTCTCTTTATATACAATGTACGGCAGAGTAAACTCGGCCGCTGTCAAAACACCGGAGCGGCAATTTCGGTATATACACTACATGAAACGCCATCTCGTGGACTAATTTAGAAGTCCAGGCGCGGTGTTCAAAAAATGATGATAAGAAATCGCCAATAGCAACTGTTTCCGTGCATTTTTTCTGAAAAAAATATTGCACCGTTCCTCCGAAAAAATTATATACCCTATCGTGTTTGTGACAATTTTTTTTTCTGTTGAACGAAAAAATATTTCATTTCAATTACAGTGAACTTTTTTTTATTCGATTCAAAAAATATGCAGTCAATCATTGGCCGCTTTCCGTGGTATCGCTCATATACAGACATACGTGCTACAGTTGCGCACCACGCGGAAGCGTCTATACCTCGAGAACGCGTACAGCAGTAGACGTGACGTAGTTTGAATCGTATGGCGCTTGGAAGCAATCTACTCAGCACAACTCTGAATTCGGCGAGATAAATCAATTAGATAGGAAGAGGTACGTTATAAAACTCAACAATATGATTTCCATCATCTTTTCATTCCCAGAAATCGTTCATAAATTTTTCATCCTCCATCACGTTCGACACTTTATGTCCTTTCGTAAAGTTATTGTTGTCTATTCGCTCATCGGGGGATATTGATGCTATTTTTTCGTTAACGTGAACTTGTTGAAGTCCATTATTTGTTTCTCGTTCCTCTTTGAAGATTTTTCGATACAAATCATCAATGATCATGAAGTTTATCGATAGAATATTTTTCTGCCGAATGTGTTTCTATGAAGTAAATTTATTTCCAGCAAGTTCACTTTTAGCCACTACAAACTTTATCATCTACGTTTCCATCAATAATCTTTTCCAACTGCAATATTGTCATTTTTTTTACCAAAACTTTGCCGTAGATATTTGCAGCAATTATTTCTTCCTAATAGGGGAAGTTTTGTTATCGTAAAAATTTTTTTTGCGAGATATGTCAACATGTTCGGAATGTTCTAAAACGTCGAAAAATCATATTTAGAAAAGAAATCTGGCTCTGTGCGTGTATATGTGTAACTCTTTCGAAAAACATAGACCTCGTATGACTCGAGAACGCCTTGAGTTATCGAGCTGAAATTTATACCACAGGCGGAGAGGTCGACACCCAATTTTTCGACGAAATTTCGTCCAAAAATATACAGCAGTTTTTTTGTTCCGCAATTTTGAATTTTGTCAAAAATTCAATTCAATTCAATTTGTCTGTATGCCCGATAACTCTAACAGCTCTCAAGATATCGAATCCGAATAAAAAATTCTGAACTTCAATATGGCGGATCCAATGTGGCCAACCGAAATGTGCAAAAAGTTAAGCGATTCCGATAAAAGTCTGTACTCGCGGGTTTTTAAGGCTGCTGATCAACAATCCCAACTCAAAATGCAGAAATTCAACATGGCGCATCCAAAATGGCGGACCAAAATGCAAAAAGTTACTTGATTTGAATGAAACTTTGTAGTCAGAGGTTTCTGGGGTCGCTGATTACGAATCCGAACTCAAAATTCAGAAATTCAATATGGGGCATCCAAAATGGCGGACCAAAGTGCAAAAAGTTACTCGATTTGAATGAAACTCGGCAGTTTGGGTTTTATGGGGTCGCTCATTACGAATCCAAATTCAGAATTTTTATTTGGTGCATCGAAAATGGCGGACCAAAAAGTAAAAAGCTACTCGATTTAAATGAAACTCGGTAGTTAGGGGTTTTTGTGGTCGCTAATTCGAATCCATTCAAAATTCAGAAATTCCAAACGTCTTTACTCATGCAAAAATGTTCCTTCCATAACTGCTCTTTTTCAAGTGGTTTACATTTTTCCATATGAACATTTGAAGATATCGATATTCTCCCGTCATAGACTTCTAGTTACAATTGATGGTCTGGGGTCAATAGACTTATGATGATCTTCGATATATTCGTTAGATATCAGATAGCGCTATCATGGAGGAAAGTTCAGGTGATGGAGGTTCTGGAGCGGGTATTTCGAGAGATTCAGAATCTTTCGATGGAGACGTCGCGACTAGTACTCAACCTTCTGTGAGCGGCCGAAGTGCCATGTGGCAGAGCTTCACGAGGATCGATCAAACTAGTGTTCAGTGCAAAATGTGCGCAAAATTTTTGAAGATCTCGACAAGCACTACGACTACTCTATGGCGACATCTTAATACTCACAAGAGAGCGATTCAACGTATGTAGCTATAGTTTATGTGCATTTCAAACGAGTCCTCGTACACCGTCATTTTTTACTCATGGTCTTTTTGCGCGCCTCCTATGTGGAACGAATCAATTGTCGTTCTCTTCCCGTTTTCATAGCTACGGAGGCCCCTCTCGAGCTACTGGATCCGAATTCGGACCGGGCAAGATCTCTCACTACTGCGATCGTACAAATGATCATTTGGGATCTAGAGCCGTACAGCGTAGTGGAGCACCGAGGCTTTCCTTCGCTGATGAGTGCCGCCGAACCGCTATATGTAGTACCATCGCGAACGACCTTTTCTCGCGAAATTATCCCGAATCTCTATCAGAGCGAAAAAGAACGTGTTAAGCAAACAATCTTTCAGGATATACAAGCAGGTGAATTCCATCGAATGGGTGTTGCGACATGATCATCATTTTCCTTAAGGAGCGTCGAATTCAATCTTGGATACTTTCCTCGGCTTTTATCACATCCTGCCAATTTTAGGGGTTTCGGCCATGGCATTTACGACGGACGGTTGGACTTCGCGAGCTGTTGACAGTTACATATCATTGACGGTACATTATGTAACGAAACAGTACGAACCGAAGAGGTTCACGTTGGCACTGACAGCCTTAACCGAGAGTCACACAAGTAAAAACTTGTTCGACGTTTTTCAAACGACAATTGACGAATGGCGTCTCGATCATACCAATATCCAGTTGAAGTTCTTCATAACGGACAATGCAGCGAACATAGTCGCAGCGATTCGTTCGGGTAAGGAGTGGGTCAGAGTTCCCTGCTTCGCTCACACACTGCAGCTCGCTGTCAAGGATGCCGTGAAGGTTTTTGGAAATTCTCTATTTTTTCTTCCTCCCATAATTTTATTATGATTTTTTGGACAATTTTTTGTACTGGTTCGGGAACTAAAATTGCTTCATGTGTACGTCGGAAACCAAAAGTGTGCTCGGTTCAAAATTTCAGAAAGAGAAGTTACCAGGTATCTCAAACACATCTGAAAAATAACATCCGATGATTCGTTGAAAATTTTGATTTGAAAAATCGAGCTGATATTTATACCTCATGTAGAGGGGTTGATACCCAATGTTTCGTCAACATTTCCTCCAAAAATATACAGTAGTTTTTTTTACGCAATTTGGAATTTTGTCAAAAATGTCTGTATGCAATTGTGATAACTCTCACAATTTTACAGTAATTTGGCTCAAATTTGGTACAAAAATAAACTGTCACTGAACAAAGGTTGAAAGCGAAGGCGGTTCAACATTTATGGCAATTTGAATTTTTCGGAAAATCATTAATTTGGCTCTCTTCCTTCAAATTTGCAATGGTTGAGATATTAAGCTTAACATTTGTACACAGATTGGCCTCCATGAATCGGTATTAAATATGGCGATAGTGTATCGGAAAGTAGGAATTGTGTGTTTTTAAGTTTTATGGATTTTATAAAAATTCGGCACCGTGTTCACAAAGCTTCCACTATGAGGAACCCAACAAATTAAAAATGCTGGAAATGCTCTAAAATAGACAAAGCTTCATAAGTGACGAAGCATAATGAAAAAGCCAGTAATGAATTTAAGGAGGAAGCAATGTGCAAATTCAATTTGCTCCTTTTTTGTTAGACTTTCCATATTGTGGTTTTTTCACAGATTTTCATGGCATTCCGAAGTTATCCTAGTTCATTTGATTGTTGCATTTTTTTCGGGCGTCTGAATTCCGAAATGTTCTTCTTCAATTTCCCCTCAACATACCTTTTGGCGACTCACATATGTATCAAGAAAATCTATACAAATTTGAGTTTCTCCAAGGTCCAACTTGTGCATATTGCGAGGCGATGAAGGCTCACACACGAAGAAAGTAATGTTCAAGCCGAAGCTACTCAAAGTAAACGATCCCATAGCTGTCTACATATCGATGGTCTAATTCCAGAAGGGCACATAAGCTGTGCTTATACATAGCCTATAGGGCGTTATGGCATTAAGCCGTCGATATAAACACTAAAATAAATAAATAACTGTTTTTCGTGCAGAGAGCGAGAAAAAGAGAAAAACATTGACCCATTGTAATGACTTTTTTTATTTAATTTACGTTAGGTATGTGCACAAAAATTTCACGTCCGTATTAATAAAATTTTCAAGGGTATACCGGAGTTTGAAGCTATATGCCGTAAAGCTCAAAAGATCGTGAGTTTCTTTGCTCGCTCAACGACGGGATACGCTAAGTTAGTTGAAACTCAGTCGAATCTGTCCCCCGAGAAGAAACCACTGAAGCTCATTCAAAACGTGGATACGCGCTGGAATAGTCAACACGACATGATGGCGAGATTAGTTACGCTGAGAAAGTCTCTGAGTGTCGTGCTGTGCGATAGAGGTATTTCGCATCAAAACATCGAAAATATTTTAGGGATGAAATCAAATTCGTTTTTTCAAGCCATCCAAGTTCCATTCAATATCGAAATTGATATACAAATTGCGTCGGCATTTCTCGACGTATTGGTAAAACCAATTTTCTTGAATATATAGCATATACGCATGCGATGATTGCTCCAGTGCGAGAGAAACGGTGCCACCACTCAGGGTTGTATGAGATTGAGCAAAAAAAAATAGAGTATGTCCACTTGAAAAAATATGCTGTTGCAAAGTAGACATAACTTCAGAGCTGCGTTCGGATTTTAAAATGAGTATCGGTGAAGCACATTTTTTAGGACTTATAAATATTAGTTTACATGGTAGAAAATTCCAAGATAGTTTCCGAATTTTCAGCAACCCCATCTAACAGGTTTTTTTTTCAATGAGAATGAATTATTATTTCTGTATGCGAAAGGATGAATGATTATTTCTGAAAAGGTATGCCTTCTAACTTGGACGAAAGCGAGTGGGAAGCTGTCGAGGCGTATGTTGAAATTCTGTCGCCGGTGAAAGATGCGACGGTGTTGATGAGCAGCGATACCTATCCGACACTGTCACAGTACATGCTAGTCGTCGAATTGCTGAGAAAAGCTTCAACGACACCTGGGCCTGGTCCGGCTGAAAGCATGGACCTTGACTCACCGGAAGTCACAGTCAGTAGCGCAGAGTCTTTGGCCAAGTCGCTGTCCACTGCTTTGATCGAACGCTTCAAATTCGTGAACGCGGATAATGATCACATCGTCTTCGCAATGATCCTCGACCCTCGCTTCAAGGATCGATTTCTCACGATAACAGAAGAGAAATATACCGTGACACAAAGACTCGCGCAAACGGTGATGTCAAGCTTCGAGGGTAAACCGAACAGCACGCGGAATACGGTTTGCACTAACCACAGGAATGCGGAAGGTAGGTTTCGTTCTGTTTTCGGTTTATACCTGCCTTTCTCCGAAGTTCATTTTCATTAATTCGATTTTTTTCGAATATTCTGCTTCAATCGTCTGATTTTTCCTTCCCAATATTTTGATAGGTCAACCGAATTCTAAATTGTTCAAACTGTTCGACGAGTTTCTCGGAGCTGAAGAGACAAATGATGACGCCGACGTTAAACACGAGCTGAAGGTTTATCTAGAGGAAAAGATCCAGCCACGTCAGTCTTCTGCTTTGGACTGGTGGTCGAAAAATCAGTCGCGCTTCCCAATCTTGGCGAATCTTGCAAGGCGTTATTTGAATGTCCCTGCATCGCAGACAACGAGCGAGAGACTATTTTCTACTGCCGGAAATATAGTGACGCCGAATAGAGCTCAGTTACTCTCAGGCCATGTCGAGCAGATCGCTTTTCTCCACGAGAACTATTCGGCGAAGTGATACCAGACCAGTCCTTATGACAAATGAAACGACTGACACAAACTATGCGATTCCGAACATGTTCATATTACTGTTACTTTGTTATTTAGTTACTTTGTTATTTAGTCGATAATAAATCGATATGATACAATGAAAAGGTGCAAATGAATTTGGATTTTCCCTTCATTGTTTAAGAAGATCACACGAGACAGGTATTTGCTTGATTGTTGGTTTCCTCATAGAGGAAGCTTTCAGAATGCTACATGAAACCAACACGTCCGGACATTTTTTTTTTCAATATGTTTTTTAGACGTTTTGGGACATTCTAAACACGTTTTCATGAAAATCTCGAAAGAAAATGTTTCACCAAAACAAAGCTTCCTCTATAAGGAAGCAAAATGGTCTGCTTCTTTTTTTGATGATCAACACCAGTTCATATTATCTTTCTGTGCGAAACACGTGTTATTCTTATTGTTCATTTACACTTCCGTGCCTAGAAATTTGCGTTGCTCCCAACGTTTCCTCGCTTACGGTTAGTATACTTCCGTCATGCAATGAAATTCGGGGTTGTATACTTCGCGATTGCATAAAGATGGAGAAATTAGTGCTGTTTCTGAAGTTTTCTTCATTGAGAATTGAATCGATAATATTGTTTCAGTTGAGAATTGCAAACAGTTCGAACTATTCGAACCGTTCGAATAGTTCGAACTGTTCGAACTGTTCGAACGGTTCGAACGGTTCGAACTGTTCGAACGGTTCGAACGGTTCGAACGATTCGAACGGTTCGAACGGTTCGAACGGTTCGAACGGTTCGAACTGTTCGAACTATCTGAACAGTTCGAACGGTTCGGGTCGTTCGAACTCGTCTCGAGTCGGGTTCGATCAGTCGTATGTCGAACGAACTCACGATAGTTCGAGACATTGTGGGTTCGTGCACATCCCTAACCACCAGTCGGTAAATTACCCACATATTATCAGTCGAAAATCAACTATTTCGAAAATACTCTCTCTCCTTTTTCTACGGATCCTCCACAATTTCTCTAAGTCGTCGCACCGAACCGCGACTCTGTCTTCCCCCTACGGGGAGGAACGACGAGCACTCCTATATACACCTTGGCGGGTACGGACGACGAACTCGATGAAGAGGACGAATGTACTTATTCGCCCTGGAGGAAAAACCGACTCGACGAACTTCGCAGGTCTGCCCGCTTTAACCTCTTAGACCGATACAACCTCTACCTTAAGGCATACGACGACGACGACATGGCGTTCTCAAGGGGAAATAAACCAGGAATAAAGAAGAACCTGATTATAGAGCAAGACACTGCCGGACTCATGGTATACAAGTCGAGAACGCTCTCGGGCTCAAGCAACGGTACTCCTACAAAGAACAACGACGTGCGAAACTTCCAAAGACCAGCTGTTTCACCGGCATGCATCGGACAACTAGCGCTGGGCGAGGCCCCGCTTGCCACAAAGGACATTGAAAACTTAATCTTGAAAATGAGCGAAAATTCGAACACACTGCGCGAAGCAACGGCGGGCATCAAGACAGGAGATAAAGTCAAAATAATCGCAGAAACAATCACAGAGGTCGGTTCAATCTTTCAAAAAATCGTTGTGCGATACAAGGAGCTGCTACGCGAACGTATCGTCGTCAAAAAGACACTAGATCACTTTCGTAGGGACATCTCGGATGCAATTGGAACACGCCTCGAAAATGTGCACGACACCATAGTTACCTCGATTCAGAGTGCGATCGGTGAAGCCAAAAAGGCACGAAAGGAGGAGACTCAAGCGTTGTGCAGGGAGATACTAGACGAGGTTAACAAGACGCTCAGAGACTAAGGTCGGAACACCAAAGCGGCACTCGAGGAGGTCATCGCACAGAAGCATAAAACGAAGGCGACAACGCTGCAGCAAGTAGTCGAGGGAGCACTGGCTACAAGGCAACAGGCCGAACACTCAGCACTGAAAGAAGCCGTGAACTACGGTGTCAAGACAGCAGTCCCGCGAGCAATTGAGTCACACCAACGTGAAGAGGCTACTGTCCTCAAGCAAGTGGGTGACCAAGGGGTTGAAACCGCAATGTCGGGAGCCTTCTCCTCAGGATCTTGAGCAGGAGGTGTACGATCGTTCGCAAATGCTGCAGGAGGCGAGTGGACCGTCGCGAAGAAGAAGAAGAAGCAAAGACAAGTACGCGTACCAAATGGGCCGACTGTACAGGCCCAACAGAATACAACTTTCATTATCGCACCGACAGAGGAAGCGAAAGGCAAATTTAAGAGCGCAGACGAGACGAAGAAATATGCAGTGGGCCTGATAAAAATGAGCGAATACAATTTTAGAGTTGAAAAAGTCATCAACATCCCTAGAAACGCGATCAAGATTATAGCAAAAACTGTGGACATGCAAAAGCTGAAAACCGCGAAGGCGTTATCAGATGCAGGTCTCATGGTGCGCGAAACACACAAAGACCAACCCGCGGCTGGCGGTCCAGGGAGTACCTAAGGACATTAAGTCCGAGGAATTTGTTGACCAACTCGTGAGTGGCATCGACTTAAGGGATGCGGACCAGATCAATACGGTTTATCAGTATCGAGTGGATAAAGACAGAAAATTCACGACATGGGTAGTGGAGGTATCTCCAGGTGACCGAACGAAGATCCTAGACCAAAAGAGAGCATACATAGGCTGGATCTCGTGCAGCGTGAATGACCACGTGCACGTGATACAGTGTTACAAGTGCTTGAACTTCAACCACATCTCGAGCCAGTGCCAGCACGAGGAAGAGATCTGCGATCACGGTGCGGACACCCACCAGAGAGGACAATGCCCTGGGCGAAACGACCCTCCGATCTGCTACAATTGCTGGGAAGCTAAGTACGAAGCTTTCGATCACTCGGCGCTGGTTCGCAACAAGTGCCCAATAATCAAGAGGAAGATACTGGACCGGGTGAACAGCACAAACTATGGCGACTAGACATCGACCAGCGGGTGAAGGGCGATACGGCAACGAGGGACCAACACCCGATATCTTCCTCCCGAGAGGGCTGACGATGCCAAATAGTAATGAAATACCACAGGAGCCAGAAATTATGACACGATACTGCACGACTGAAGAATTGAAGGGCCAAACAATATCAAGAAGCAGTTTCAACGTTATGCATATCAACATAAGAAGTATAAATAAAAACTTCGATTCCCTAACGGCTTTACTGGAAAAAAACAACTATCGATATGACGTTGTAACCGTACACGTGGTCACACAGTGTACACTACTACTCTCAGATATGAGCAGTAGTAGTAGGAGTAGACGAAGACGTCAGAGTCCAACTCTGTACCCTCGATGTCCTTTGGTCCTGATTACTTTGCAGGTTCTTCTCAATTGTAGTTATCTTTCCGTGTGCCTCAAAGCCTTCGAACTATCGGTCGCCAGGTGTTTTAATCGAAACAAACACCAAGATTTATAACGAATAAAACTTTTTATTCAATTAATATTTCAATAACACGCGATAATCAACGGTTGTCCCTGGATCACCACTGTGGA
>JABFVB010036632.1:0-12295 GCA_018812205.1 Adelognathus sp. PSUC_FEM 10030001 | reverse complement strand
ACTTTTGATAGAGCAAGTTGGTGGATCTATTGCCGTTCTATGATGGACCATTTTTTCTTTACACGGGAATGCTTATTCATTATAAATAAACATTCAAACCCTAGTGCAACGCTCCGAACGCATAGGACCTTTCTCCAAGTGCACAAAATTCTCTACAAAAACGGTCCCGAGGATTTTTCTTGTACATTGCACCGTTTGAGAGGAAAACGAAAGTTATGCTATGTCAATGACATAGCATAACTTTCGATCAATACGATTTCAATATGACATCATTTTAAGTGCACAAGACAGATCTGAAGAATTTTCGTTCGTAAACTCTGGTCTTTGAGGGCAAATTAGACCTCAAGTTACAGTTAATGGAACACCGTTGGACAAATGTTTCTCGACGCCCAATATCGAAGAATAGATCGTCAAGGCTTCGAACAACGGTCCAAGTGCATGGGTCCTTTTTCGAAGTACCCGAGATTCTCTAGCAAAAACACGTGAAAATTTTTCTCCGTGAATCCCGAAGTAACGGAGTAAAAATAACTTGAAACGATGCCTCATTCTCCTCGTTTCGGCTCGAGTATTTTTTCCAATATTTGCCACTTGGTACGATCTCTCAAACAACTCTTATCTCAGCCCACGCCGGTATCTCTCTCAGCGGAGAGCACACTCGTGAGGGATAAAAGGACGAGCCTGATCCCAACTTAAATCCCCGTTACATTGGAATAATAATTAATTAGCTGCACCTGCTTTGCATAACGGATAATTTCCGTTCGCTCCGAGAATATTATCGAGTATCGGGATCGTGTTGGCTCTTCTCTCCCTCGTTCGTTTCACTCCCGTATACGTATACTGTACCCAACGAATTGCGATCTCGGCGAACGATCCCGAAGGAAAACCAGTCCTATGCTGCTCACTTTCGTAATCTGCTGTTCTGTTGCACTCAGCTTGAGCGAGACAGCTCGCAAACTATGCACAGAGAGGAAATCAACTCTCCACTGTTCTCTTATCTTATTCTCAGGTGTCCGTTTCCGGGTCCAGTTAAATAACGGTACCATTATAATAAAGGCTTTCACGTGTGCGCACACACGCGGGCACAAACGTACTTCAGAAATTGAGAATAATTGGCCCTCTAATCTACGGGGAATTCTTTTCAACAGCGCTCACACACAGCGCGTGTATACTTTGCCAAGAAACAACATTGCCCACGGCGATCGCTTAGATTTCTGTTTACCCTCGTCTACTACGTTAATGTTCGCCTCGGTTGTGTTACCGAAAACCCCTCGGCCAAAGACTTCCGAGGCCTCTAATCTAACTCCGCTCGCTCTCCTCTGTGACTCGAAAGCGTCTCCGGCGAGGTTCAGAGCCACCGTGGAAAATGGCTCTTAACAAACACGAGCCCGCTGTTTGCCGCGGGATTTATCACACTCGTTAAACATAGGACTGGAGGGGGAAAGAACAAGTATGAAAGACAAAAAGTGTGAGAAATCTAAAAGAAACCGATGCACATTCTTGCGGGGCCGTAAGAACGATTGTTCAGCGGTTGAAAATCGAACTCGGATCGGGCTTGAGTGGAGATTTCAAAATTTTATTTCATTCTAGGTTTAAACACACAATCAGGTCTTGCAGTTGAACCAAATGTAGATCTTGACCAAATTTTGGCTTAGACCCAAATTGAAATTTCAAATTTGATAGCGTATTTGAACAAAAATTTCGTGTCAAGTTTCAACCTCGATTCTGAATTGATCATTGAACTGTGCGATCGAACTAACGTTGTCGAATCGGTAGGGCGTGTTACGTTGCGATAACATCAAGATAGTTAATTGTACAGTACCAACGGCTCATATTATGTATGTAGCCGTCCGATATGAAAAAAAAACAAGTACGAGAAGGAGAGGAAAGAGGATGATGCGTGATCGTGGCACGAGGTGATCGGACATTGCCGATGTTGAAGGTGAACGCGCGTCGGCTCCAGGAGGGGAAAAAAAACGTTGTAACATCAAAGGATGAGAAGGTGCACCTCTCGTCTGTGTGTGTGTGTGCGTCTGCGAACGTCGAGTGGCTCGATGCGTATCTCGACGGAATTCACCCTCGAGCACCGATCCAATCTTTCTCTCTTCTCGATATTATACGCGATATTACAAGATTCTCGCGTCAGCGCGCGGCTTCGAGCCGAGTTATTATAACTCCCTCACGTATTGGTACCTCTACAGCGAACCTCGGACGATTCATAACCCCTCGTACTGCACTCGAGAAACGAAATTTTAGCAGTCTCCAGTAAGATGATTCACGTTTTTGTTGATTTGACGAAAATATAATGAAATTTGTTCAAATTACGTCGGAATATCACATCATCTCATAATGGCAACACATTGTTTGCATTTGAAATGTGGTTTATCTGACCTCAACTCAGTTTTTCTTTGAATATTTTCGAGTTTCTTGAGATTTGAAACTTTCAATTGATTATCGTAGTGAATATTCACCGAGCCACTATCCAAGCTTCCTGTGCGAACGTTAGAAGAACAAGATGCTCTCGCTAATCGTCATAATTAACCGTGGAAGAGTTCCCAGCGGAGTCGAGAACGCGGTGTTTTATCTGTACAGAAACGACGTTCTCATCTCTGTCTCCTCTTTATCTCACTCTCGTGTACAGTGCTAATGCAATAGCAACACGATCACGAGGACTCGCCACCTCACGACCAATTTGCATAACGTCATTTGCCGCGGTTGCGAAGCGCGATTCGCGCACACGTACGTGCCGAGAGACTCACGAGCTAGGATTCTTGACCCCGAGACAAATCTATATTCGAGGTCTGAGCAGCCTCTCGAACCTGGAGGCCATAAACGGAAAAAAAACCCAAATACGCATATCGATTATGCGATTATTCATGCTATCTCCAACCAAGAATGAATCTTTCGTGGTTTCAGTTTTTTTTTTCAAAATCTCTGCCAATAAAAATAGTTCCACGATTATTCGCGAATGAAAAACGCGCCGATTTTTTTGTACGCTTATCTGAAATTTCAAATTTTGTACTCCATGAGAAACGAGTAATCGAAAGAATCGCAGCTCCATTAGTTTCTCAAAATAACGGAACGAAAATCTGCATCACAATTCTCTCATTTTCCAACACGGAGGAGGACGAGAGAAAAAAGATGAAGACTCCATTCCGAGCATCGTCGAAGAATGGTCCAACGGTCCATCGTCACGCGTAACAGCTACTTGCATCGACGAGTCATCCAATCGCGGTTACACGCGTGCGTTCCGCTATCAATTATACTCGGCTACCCGTTTTCCATGGATAATTGAGAAAGGAAGGAAAAACGGCAGAAATGCGAGAAGGAGAAAGATAGAGGGAGAGGATAAAAAAACGTATCAACAACACCGCTGACCAACCGTCCCGGCATCTTTACTCTTTGATATCTTGTTACGCAACTCTGTTAACCCGGAAGTGTACTTCTCGATCAGACGCCGTTAGATTATTCATCCCCTCCCTGTCCTGAGAAATCGTAAATTTATCCTCAAATATATCGTCTTCTTCTTCTTCGTCTTCGTCATTCGGTAAAAAAAAACCCGCGTCATCTATCGTTCCGTCGTGGAGAGATCCTCTTCTAGGCCAATGTTCACGGTTAATCGGCGTCGAAGGACAATCATATCGGGTCTTCGAGCTCTCAAGAAGCGAGCGAGAGGACCAAAGCGAAAGACCTTCTCCGTGTCCCAACTCGCCTGTTTGCTCGGTGCTTCGAGTTCCCAGGTGAAGGTAATCATATTCCGCGTTCCACGGTAATGGCGAACGAACGAACGAACTAACGCAGCCTCCGGGCTGTAACGGAATCATCCGCGCTGGTGAACAGCCTACCCCCACATCTTCTCTGTATATAACCCTCGTACTGATTCATAGTCTCGTGTTTCTCGCGGGTGTGTGCTCTCTCACTCTCGACGAGAAATACAAGACGAAAAAGAGAAGTTGGCGAGAGCGAGAGAGTACGGTTGGACAGATCGTTGCAATTATTGCTATGAGACTCGAAAAGCGAGATCTCCGTGGGTTATATATTTGCGAATCTATCGCGTTCGGTTTCCTCAGCGTGAACGAACGAGACCCGCTTACACGCTCTTGCGCGCGCGATAGTCGAACGTGAGAGGAAGAGAATGCGAGTACCTCGCGAGTCTCATCGACGCGGAGCATTAAACTCCGAACGACAACGGGAGCTTTTTCACTCGACCGTTGCGCTCTCACTCTCTCACTTGTGTGTATCCCAGCGTGATCCTCGTAAGGTCAACACACGGAGAGCTTGTAACTGTAAACAGTCTGCCGAAGGAGTCCCTGTGTTGTGGTCGCGAAGAGAATAACCTATCTTCGTCGTCGAGAAAGAGCGTCTTCCTTTTGCTTTTTTTTTTCTCACACAATTAACTCGGGGTTTGGAGAACAAGAAAACGGCACGCTACGCACGGGGAAGTCGCGATAGTGGGAAAATAGACAAGGACGATGATGAAGATGAGAGGGTATTAGCATGCAGATTGGGTAATAATAGTACGAAACGGTCATAAGGTTCGCCAACGTATATAAAGAGAGAGACAGGTTCGGCTGCTACAAGAGAGTCACGGGAAGTCGACACCTCGCGGGATCGTTTCGTTAGCGAGTTTATGTCGGGCGGGAACGAGAAAAAGAAGAACGCGTATGAGGATAGAAATTAACGCCCTCGACTGTTGGCTGCCGGATGAGGAACCGATTATGGGACGCGCTCAGCCGGATCGTTAAATATATACGACGGTGGTAGGCAGGCGAAGATCGTAACAACTCGATACGATTATGTAGTCGTCATCTTCTCCTCGTGGTTACTGGTTGTCAACGACCTGGTTCTTCTTTTTCGTTGGTTTTAATGACCCAACACGCGTTAGGTCAAGTGCCACCTCCCTCCACTTCGTCTGTGTCGAGATACGATTTAGCCGGTCGAAGCGTCTGTGACTGCACGAGTCGACACTGACATTTTCTTTTTGAAGGAATGACAAAGAAATCTCAGAGAGATGTAACGACCGACTGGAATCGATTCGCGGCATACACATCCCAACAATTTCGTAATGTTTCATTAGTGGGGCATTTTGAACCGAGGCAAAAATGATGAAAATTGTACAGACATGTTACGGAAGATCTCATTATTACTGTGGTCACGTAACAATTACAAGAATTGATCATGATTAATCTCTGGTCTTTTGACTGTGCCGCTCTGCCACGTATTACCTGAATTGAGAGTGCATTGAGTTTATATAGCCTGTTTTCATAAATTTATTTTGATACACTTCGTCGTTTTCGACGTCACGATTCATGATCTCGTCGTACTACCCAGGAGCCTTCAGAGAATAAATACTTTTGAGGTGAGAAATAGGTTTGGCCCTAACAAATCCACCATCCATCGGGGTCGAACAATTAGCGAACGATTGCTTTTTCACCGAAAACAAACGTAAAGCAGCAGACTCTGATTAATGCGTGAAAGTTTCGATTCGCAACCGATGAATACATAACTTGAATATTTTTATAACAATGGTTTTTACTTATTTTACTTCATGACTATTGCCTATTGGAATTGTATCGAGTAATTGAGAATGGTACTACGCGCAAATCGTTTGAAACCAGGCTTAAAAGTGCGAAAATCGAGAGGGCAAGCGCAACGATTCGCGTCACGGTTTTCTGAGCATACGAGGTAAACGTCCCAGTAAGCTCTGTGACCGCTGGAGTTGAAACGCGAAAGGTGGAAAGTACGAGCTTCTCCAGTCTTGAGAGGGAATCCACCGACCGTTGCATCGTTGATTCGGAAAGTGAAAAATTCATTGCTTCCTTTCGTCGTAACTCGACTTGTAAAGCAAAACAAGAAGAAAATAAGGAAAAGTGTACGATCACTGATATTTAGAAAAACAATGTAATGATGAACGAGACCACACGGAGAAGAAAAAACTCACATGCTATTCTAAGATGGAACATGAGCACGAAATCAAGTTGACAATTGTTAAGCATCCTGCATCATTGATTCAAGCATTAACCCTTCATTTATTTTGTTTTTTTACAGGAGACGGAAGAGTGCCGAAATGTCGGCGTTGAGTGGCGGGCTGTGCCAGCCCGGGGTGGTTATCTTGCTCGCAATTCTCCTAGGATCACAATTCACACACTCCGGTAAGTTTTCAACTCCATCTGCGAAAGAAACATACGAATATTACTCTTCGAACTCTTCACAAACCTTTCATACTCGTGAAAAACCCGACTTGTCCTTCGATTGGAGGCGGATAGAGAAATTCTACCGCTATTATCGCCGAGTTCTCTGTTGCTTCGATATATACGATTCTTTCGTTTCAAGTTTTTCACTCAAGAAGGTTTTCACCTTTTAAGGACCTTTCTCCGTTTGACCGTTACGAACTGTTGTCCGTCGATACAGTTCACTCGGTAGACGTTCACAGCCGATACAGTGTAGTGACTGCAGTGGGACAGCTGTGGAGCAAACGACATTGCATCCCTTCTCGCTACCGTTTGACCTTTTTGTTGCCAATGATTCCCGAGCTGTTACTTCATTTTCTTCGTCGCCATTACCATCTCCTCCTCCTCATGTCTTTCTACCGCTCCCTCTACCTATTTTCTCGTCTTCCCCACTTTATCTTCTCTTCGCTGGTTCTTCTCTCTTCCTGAATCTCTTAACTCGTACTCGAATCCCGTAATGGAAAAGAGGATACAAGGTGTACGTGTGTGTCGTGCGTCGCTGAACGTGTTTTCCCATGATAGCTAGAATGTGCAACTAGTATAGCCGGGGTGTATAGTCCATCTTGGTCTCAGGCACTGCTCGGCCGTTCGGGTCATCGAAGAAGAGCTTCCAGCCCGCAGTGGACTCAGCGAAAGATAGATAGGAGGAAGACACATATATACACATGCAACACTCGGACTCGTTCCTATTCGCGGTATCGCCGGCAACGTTCTCTCGCGCACACGCCGAGAATATCCCCCTTCACCCTCGCGCGTTTGCGTCGAGCCAAGTTGCGACTACTTCGGGTTCTTCAACGGTTGGAGGTCAAGGACCCGTTGTTGGTTACTCGTGTTCAATGACACTCGATCAACTACGCCCTTTCGTCAATATCGAAACAATACAATTTGACGCCAAGTAGCGGAAAAAATTATGTACAAATGACTACCGCAGTCGATAGTATTCAACGACATGGCCAATTTTGTCTGTACTGTTCATTTTCGCGATGGCTGAAAGCGAGATTGTGATCTTGAATAGAGCAAAATTAGCTGCCCGCCGAGAATATCATTCAGATATGTATCGAAAATAGATTGCAGAATTCCGAACACGGAGGGTAAACGTTGGAGGGGATGTAATTTTTGTGACGAGTATCACCACACTCGCTTCTAGGTTAGATAAGCGGGGGAAGTGGCTTCGAGAATCCATAACGAATCTAGAACTGTCTACGTCAGAAATACGGGAGAAAAGCTTCAACTTGATTTAGTCGTGATTTCTATGAACTATACCTTCGATGAATCATTGAAATTTTCAAAATGAATTACTCGGCTCCCGATTTTCTCGAAATCTACCGAGTACAATGAGTCCCCCGGAAACACGAAAATATCTCTCGAGTTACACGTACAACGACGAAGGAAACGCGGGTTTTCGATTTCGAGGCCATTCATTTCCGGAAATGACCGCTTCGCGGTCTCGGGACTCGCAAGACTGTATGGTCGGGTCCGGATTCACCGCGAGTATCATATAATATGCGAGAGGAAACAACAGAAGCGGCGAGAACACAGCCGAGAGAGTCCATCGCACAGCGGTTCGAGTTGGAGCATTGCCGTGAATTCTGGTCAAACCCGTAAGGGATAGATGGAGAGAGAGAGAGACCTCCCCTCGCGCGTCCACTACAGAGTCAACTCGGAAGGACCTCGTCCCTGGACTTTACGGTCCAACGTATCTCCTCATTTCTTCTGATGCGCGTGGCTTACACCGACCGCTACACCTAAGCACCTCGTATTCTCGAACCACCTCGCCGCGTCTACGTGCTTCGCTTTGTTACTCTCGTCGCGCACCTGACCCCCGCCCCTGGCCACGTTTTGCTCTCACGTACGTTCCATATTTATGCCTAATGTCGGCAAAGTGTCGCTATCGTCGCTGTAATCGCATCGGCTTACGGTAGAGTCGCGCGTCTCACCTTTGCCTTTTACCTTCTCCGCGTATGGTGTGCATAGCGTGCATAACGGAAGGGTTATAGGAACGAGCCTCGGGAAGAAGCAAGAAAAGTTAGGTGTCGACCGATCGGGGCCATGAGAATGAGAAAAAGGGGCCATTGTTGGACATTGGAATACACCAACGACGCAACCGCTAGACGGAAAAAACGTTGACCGCCATTCGTCTCACTTGTTAAATAGTATCAAGTATCTTGAAATGATGAGAGAAATGTTGGAAGGTGGTATACTGATTGATCACTCTCATGAAGGCGAACGTCCTATTCCGGTATCAACTGTAGGTCTCCTATTGCTCGTACATGTGTATCGTAAGGAGGTGAAACACGCACGCGTTTTCCAATCGGGGCATTTTTTGGGGATTAGAAGATGTCCTCAGTGTCATGTTCTTGCAAGCTCCCTCGCTGTTCTAGCTATAATACGAAAGGCTTCTAAGAACGAACGGTGAGGAGTAACAGGAAGATGAAAAGGAGTCGTCTACCGATCGGGGCCATGAGAATGTGGGAAAGAGGCCATTGTTAATGGTTTTAGATGGTCCAACGGAGCGGACTCGACCGCCAGAGGGAATGAGGGTGCAGAGTCATCTTCATAAGCGTCATGGCACTGTCCCAGCTGTGATACAGCTTAGGTTCAGAATCCTGACATGATCAGGACGGTCATACGTCTCGAATGTTGAGATCGGGAGAGAGAGAAATTCATAGCGGCTTTAACGCGTGGGTGGAACGTCAGCGTGACACGGATTAAGCGCTCGTTACTAGTCTACTGCGCCGCAGGAGCGGTATATCGCGGGACGATCCTATATGCGCGGAACATAATATAACCTCAAACGTCCCGCGGCACTGAAATTCTTCGGCGTGAAGAAACTGGGACGAGAAATCAGCGAGGGGGATTCACCTCGAGGGAACGATCGACTGCACGTGCGTCTCGGCGTGACGTTTTAATAGCTCCTCGGAGATACAGAGAAAGAGAGACGGAGGCACACATTGAGATTGTACAATTATGCTAATCCGCTATGCAGCAAGGAAGAAAACGAAAATATCGTAATTGCCATTGCCAGCGAGTCGTTACAGACTATTTATTGTACAGTCGCAGGAGAAGGTCGACGAACCGGGATCGAGAATTTCCGGTTTTATGAGACCCTCGAACAACGGTTTGCGGTTCGTGGACGTGCACAATTAATTCTGCACTTCGGTTGGACAGAGATAACGAAATTTACAATTTGAAAATTTCTTCAGCATTTTTTGAACAAAAAAATTGAGCGAACAATGCTTCAAATCGTCAGAGAATATCGAGTCGTCTTGAAATTTCATACGCGAGAAAAAAATTCGTCAATTTCCTAACGCAAAAAATCTCGCGGATACGTCCCGTAGTTTATTTCTCGTTACCTTCGCTCTTTCGCTGCTTCTCGAATAGTTTTGCGACTCCGAGCGCCCGATCGCAAATTCCTTCCACGGACGAATCTATGGGTAGCGAATGAAAAAGAGCGAGGACACGCATGCACGGCTCGCACAGAGGAGTCCTCGAAGACGACACCTGTGAGATTTTCTCGCGCGAGAGAATGTCTCACCGTCTGGGCTTGGCGAACACTGCCACCGGGGCCGGCGCGTCGCTGCGCTGTTGGTGTACAACATTGAGGGCGCCGCTCTCGCGATCGAGCGCACGCGGTTAATGGTAATGAACTTCTCGCGAGAGACAAGGCCGTGGTGCGATTATTTCATAACTGGCGCGCTGTTATTCAATGGTGAATGTCGAGAGAGAGCGAGGAAAAAGAAAGTACTCGCTCGAAACTCATTCAAGCGGATTCGTCAGATGGTTCCTGGAACATTCGTCCCTTCGTCCTCCGCGACTCGCGTCGAATCTCTATGTTTTTCCTTCTTTTTCTTTCTTTGTGGTCGGCTCCGGAAGTCGCTCTATAGCGACTTTGTCCATACGGCCACCGAACACAATTTTTTTTGTTGAATGCGCTTTAACTCGTAGAAGCAGCTCTTCATCTGATGATTCAATCACGTGGAAACAGATTTTTATCTAGTTATTAAGATCACGGGCAGTACTGGACGAAAAACGAGGACGGAAGAAAACACTCATAGGTTTTTAGCGGGAATCGAATCCACGACAACGGGGAGTACGGTCTAGCACGCTAGCCAGTCGACCACCGTTGCCCCCAAATCTCTATACTGATACAATGCTCGCGCGCGCCCGGGCACTTAATGGGTTCCTCCCGGAGGACCGTTACGCCGCGAGATGAGCGTCGCTCAGCGGACCAGAAAATTAGTATTTCCCGTTAATCACCCAACTGAATCGTTAATGAATCAATTCACCGATACCGAGCTTGATTGCCGATCGTTCCTCGTTAACGCAATAGTTAACTGCGGCACATTGGGCGGATTCATTCATTTCGTGATTTCGTATAAATGGCATATCGGACTAGCTTTCTCAATTACTTGAGAGTGTTTGGAGAAGTCATTGAACTCCATAAGAAAAATGGGAACATTCAAATGGATCGTCTTACTATTGGGGTATCCCCATTCCAGATGAGGTTTTTTTTTCAAATCACAAAGTAATTTCATCGGAAAAATGTGAATTTCTCTAAACTATTTCGACTCTGTGCTCAAACGTAACATCGACCGGTTCACTTCGCGAAAAAAATGCGTCATTACTGTATCTTAAACGCACATAATTGAAGGCTCGAAAATGTGCATCCGCCAAATTTGCGGTCAATAGCGACAATTAATCTCGTCGAATTGATTTTTTTTCTCGCTCGCAAAGTTCAATGACCCTCTTGGAACGCGTTTCTTACGCGAAGCGTCCTCAAAAACTCGATAATCGCTTTGTCCCGGTAATGAAAAAATGTGTCGATTGTAAGCAAATCCCCAAGATTCCGAAGCTGTTGATAGGTCGTCGAAGAAAAGAAAGAGAAATAATGAAATTGCGTACACCTCTCACGTGTCGCGAATGTGAAATTCCGATTGTTGGCTGGCGGTTCGAAAGAATAATTGACAAATGACTCTACGATACCTATTGACTATGTATAGGCCATCCTCTAATACCCCTCCCGCTCTTTCCATTCCACTCTTCCGTACGACACCATTGGAGTCTGATCGTCGCGATATACATCTGATAGGATTATTCGCGTTACATATTACATGAGGTGTGCTCTCTCTCCCTGTCTTCCCTTCACGCGCTCGACGAACGGTCTTAGCCGTTGAGGTTGGGGGAGTCAGAGTATCGCGGCGGCAAAGCGTTGACACGTGCAACACAGTACAGAGTCCGTCGTGATCGTCGTCTCTCGGTACTTGCTACGTGCGTTCGGGACGCGCCGAGGCACGCGGCCCGGTACCAACAAGCGCGCGCGTTCCGTTCGCCCGCTCTCGCGTGGGACAATGCCCATGGCATTGCCCGGCGCGCAATACACTCACCGTGGCTTTTCCATTCATGGAGCTCGCCCGTTCCCAGTACAATTCGATTCGCTGGAAACCGTCTGGGGACTGAGCGTTCGACTTGGAATGCTGATTTTTTTCCCGTCTTTTTTTTTTAATCTCTCCTCAAGCTGTGGCTATGTCGCCCGCAGCGAGTTACGCCGAGCGCATCGATCAGGCGTCGTGCGATCGACAATCGACGAGACGATTCCGTGAGAAAAAAAATGATTACACTCATGACGGCTTTGATTCTGTATTGCTAATCTTCTCGTCCTCGTGTTCTTATAGTTAGTAGCTATCGACGTTTTTTGAAAGGAACATAGATAAATTCCTGTTATTGGAACAGCTTCTCGTTGTCTATGCAACTAAAAAGCACATTGTTATTAAGGTACCAAGGTAGTACCGCGAAATCATGGATCGCGACGTCATAAACGACGAAATGTAAAAATTTCAACGGAAGGTCTTGAAACCAAGTGTAATTAACTTCCGCCCTGGTCAGTAGATTTCTATTTCCTCAAACACCCCTGTATGAATTCACTGCAATTTCGATTCGAGTAATACGTAGTAGAGCGGCATAGTCATAAGAGCAGAGATCAATGATTATGAATTCCCATAATTGATAGGTGACCACCGTTATAATAAGATCATCCGTAAGATGCCGGTACATTTTTCGTCATTTTTGCC